>JALGPX010000003.1:0-19087 GCA_023515795.1 Amoeboaphelidium occidentale | reverse complement strand
AGATAGAATAACTCTTCTACCCTGTAATGATTAATAGACTCTCTACATTTACTAAACAAGTTCTGAATTAGCCCATATTTCCAATAATCTTCCATAAAATCATATGTGCTGGTGCTTTTGGCTCGAACCAAAAACTTAACCATAGCAGAAAAGAAAGAAAATGTATATCGAATGTTCCTGTTTAGGACAGAACACATAGCTGGGAAGAAATTTCCTTGATGTAAATAATCAATCGCATTCTTCACTAAGAACCCGCTACACAGAATGTTGACTGCATGAAGACTAATCTCAAAATGATCTTCCTCTTTCAACAGAAATAGAATCTTGCGAAGCTTGAAATTTTCATTAAACGACAGTAAGTGGATCGAAGAAACTGGAACAGCCATCGTCGCAACTGCCATTAAAATATCCAGAATATCTTTAAACTTCTCAAATGGCATATCAGCGCAAAACTCTGCGCTTTCCAAAAAGATCTTGAGACAATCGAGAAGACCTGTTAATTTGGAAATCTTGTCGCTTAACAACAATGCTTCATCTTCAGCGCTGGTATTTTGCATTAATGCAAACGGACTTGCTTCAGAGTCAGATGTGCCCGATATAATTGACTCGGCAGTTGTAGAATTATTATCAGAATTCCAAGGATATCTTTCGTGTTCTTCCGAAGAAGAGTTATTTGCCGAGGGCAAGTTAAATATCGACATTCTCCTTTTAGGTTTGACTGGAGACTGTGGATCAGAAGCAAATTCGAATAAGAAGACCATTCCTGTGAAACAGTCTAGAATGCTTTCAACAAGCTGTTCTACGCCAGAGGACCAAATGAAGTTCCTCTTATCCTTTCTCTTTAAAGCCAAAGACAGTAATGTTCTAGATGAAAGAATTTGCAGCTTTTCTCTTGTTCCTTTAATCAGTATATCGGACAGCAAGATTATAAATCTTTCTTCATAAATAGCATCAAAGCATTTCTCGTCACTTAATGCTAAGCAATTGAAAATAATAGATACGCCTTGAAGTTGAAAGTTGTAAACTTTAGATTGCACCAACATCCTGATAGTATCAATAACTCCAGCATTGAAGAGAAACAGTTTTGTATCGTAATCGGAAGTTGTTAGAAATACAAGTGTATCAGTCAGATAGCCGGTTACCGTAGTATCAGAACCACCTTTGATAGCAGCAAAATGCGCTTTGATTCCATCCTCGTTTTGACAGAACATTTCATGCAATGTATCATCTTTAGCGAAGTCAAACAGGATTTCGGCCATCCAGTATTGCGTTTCTGAATCTGCTTTGACCAAATGAGAGTAAATGAATTTAATGCAACCTTTCGATATCTGTTTCTTTAGAATATTGTTCTTGTTACTGCAATACTTGATTATTCTTAAGGCTAAGCGCAATGCAGTTCCATCCTCAACAACAGACAAAAACTTTACCAGACTGAGAGCAAGCCCTTTTAAAGAAGAAATCTCCTGGACCAAGATATCTTTTGTGACGTACTCGTGGAACATCCCAATGGTCCAATACATTAAATCACTATTACCAGTTCTGATGCAATAAGCTAATGTATCCAAAATATTACACTTTTCATTTAAAACCTGAAGAATATTCTTGGAATTTTCTTTCGGAATATTTATGATCTGCCTCAATAAAGACACTAAGCAAGCTCTCTGGACCGAAAAGTTGCCTAAATACTTTCCACAAAGTAAACCAAGTTTGATATGAATGTTATGATCAAACAAAAGACTATGAGTGTGCTCATCAACAGTCAAGCTTTGAATGAAATCAAGAACATATTTCAAGTGAACAAAGTAACAAGGTTCTGAGCCATATCTGTTATCAAGAAAAGTGCAAACGTCCCGTAAAATAGTCGATTGACAGCATTCCATCTTCACATTTCCTGTATCATCATGTTCTGACAGATTAAGCAGTATTATCATACACAGCCTGAATTGCTCCATATTATCATCAGATTCGAAATCTTCCAGACACTCTGATACTTTAGTTGCAATGATCTTCAGCAATCCATTCTTAAACGACTTCCTGGATGTTGATGTCCTCTTGCACAGCATCACAAGTACTTTTAATTCTCTGATATCACAATTCTCTGACAGCATTCCCATAAAGCACGGCAAAGAATCGTCAGCCATAATCATATCTTGACACAATCTAATGGTGCTCCTTCTGATCTTTGCATTAGAAGCTCTTGTCAGCTGCCATAAATTATCGATGCTCAATGCTTATGAAAGTCAGTAAGACTTCTTGCTAGTAAATATTACCATCCGAAGAAATATCTGCATCAGCGCTATCAGGAGCAAGCGCGGGCATCAACGCTTTTAACAACTTATCACTGTCTTCCTGAGCCTGAACAATCTTTCGGGTATTCTCAAATAGGACCTTATGAAGAAGCAAAGTTGTTCCAATGCCCAAAAGGAACGGCGTAAGAACAGTCGAAATTTCTTTCAAGCTTTCCATTCTGAAACCAAAAAAACGAAAAGCAAAACTCTTTTGGATTCTTAGAACCGCAATTAAAGAGTCACAGTTATAAATGCAGCAACAGGAACCTTCAGCTCCTCCAGGCACACGACCTGTCCCAAATGATATTGAGAATCAGATTAAATCAAGACTATCACAGTTCATAGAAATCGCTCATCGACGGTATTCTTCAGAGTGTTTTAGAAGCAGTCAATTAACGCTAAAGATTCCCAGGTGCTCAGCCGGTTTCATTTCTGAAAGAGCATTTAGATTCACTTAAGCAAGAGTCTTATTTTGTTAGCGAGAAGAGTGATGGCACACGATATCTCATGTACATTATGCTAAACGAAAGCGAGAATCCTATAAAGCAGGAATGCTACTTAATCGACAGGAAGAACAAGTACTACAGCGTGGATCTTTCTTTTTATAATGCTCAGTCTCAGTTGCTAAATGATACGCTGATCGACGGGGAATTAGTCATGGACAGGGACGGCACAGCAGAAATATGGAGATTTCTAGCTTTCGATTTGCTTATGGTTAATGGAGAAATGAAAGTTGATCGGAATCTGGAAAAGAGGTTGGGCGCATTGTATGAGTTCGTGGTCAAGCCGTACAACAAACATCTAAAACAGTGCTTACCGGAATACGTTCAGTCCAGGCCATTCACCATAGAAATGAAAAAGGTTGAGAAATGCTATCATTTAAAGGAGATTTTGGCTTCGATTAAGTCTCTGAAGCACGAGAACGATGGACTGCTGTTCACAAGTGTAGATCGTCCGTATGATTTTGGTACTTGTGACAGTATGCTGAAATGGAAACCATCAAGTCATAATTCAGTTGATTTTAAAGTATTATTTGTGATAAGTAGGAATATCATGATTTACTTGTTTTTGCGTTTAGATTAGAGTTCAATACCCTCAGACTGACGATGAGCTGCCCCGGTTCTTCTTACAAATATCTACAGGCTCACGGAAATATCAAGATTATGGAGAGCTTGTTCTTGATTCTAGCCAGAAAGCACTGAAACTTCAATTTCTCAATAATCCACCTGATGGTCGCATTGTGGAATGCACATATGATGAATTTTACCCAACCAAGTGGCGATTTATGCGGTTTCGAGAAGACAAGAATGAACCCAATTTTGTTAACGTGGTGGATAATATCATGAAAAGCATACACGAAGCGGTGCCAGTTGAAATGGTAAGGTACACATTGATAATGGCTTAATCTTGTAGCTGACCGATTCTGATTACTTGAAACAGCTAAAGGAAGGCTGGTCTAAGCGCATGACACAAAATCGCTAGGAATACTTTTTGAAACAATAAAGTATAATTTCAAAAAGATTTTTCCTTCAATCTTTTTGTCAAACCGCAAATTTGCTGAAATGTCAGATTACGAAGAGGTTCCCGCTGATTACGAAGTCGAGAGCGTTTCTGCTGGAGAATCCGATGTAGAAGAGAGCGTAATGCAGAAGAAGATACGCGCTATGAACAGGAAGAATCAGAAATCTGGTGGATTCCAAGCTATGGGATTATCGTCAAACATCATGACCGCGATTACTCGCAAAGGTTACCGCGTTCCTACACCGATTCAAAGGAAGGCTATTCCGCATATTTTAGAAGGAAAGGATGTTGTTGGAATGGCTAGAACTGGTTCTGGTAAAAGTGCTGCGTTTATCATTCCGATGTTGGAGAACTTGAAGATTCACTCAAGTTCCGGAGCACGCGCATTGATCATATCACCATCCCGTGAATTAGCTATGCAGACTATGAAGTTCACAAAGGATTTGGGCAAGCTGAGCGATTTAAGGTGTGCATGTATTGTTGGTGGTGATGGATTAGATGATCAGTTTTCTCAAATGGCATCGAGCCCTGATATCATTATTGGTACTCCTGGTCGTTTGCTCCATTTATTGGTTGAAATGGATGCTGACTTAAAGAATATCGAGTATCTGGTATTTGATGAAGCCGATCGTTTGTTCGAAATGGGGTTCAGAGACACTCTGATGGAGATTATGCACAAGCTGTCTCCAAACAGACAAACAATCCTGTTCTCTGCCACTTTGCCTAAAAGCTTGGTGGAATTCGCTCAGGCTGGTTTGAAGGATCCTGTTTTGGTACGTTTAGACGCAGATACAAAGATTTCACCGGATTTGAAGTTGTGTTTCTTCCCTATTAGAGAGAAGGAGAAAGATGCCGCATTGATTTATCTACTCAAGAAAGTCATTCCTGATAATCATCAAACTATTATTTTTGCTGCTACTAAGCATCATGTTGAATTTTTACACGAACTTCTTTTGAAGTTGAACATTGAGAACTCTTACATTTATGGGTCTTTGGATCAAACTGCGAGAATGATCAACTTGTCCAAGTTCAGAAATGGGATAACAAAGTTCTTGATTGTCACAGATGTTGCGGCCAGAGGTTTGGATATTCCATTACTGAATAATGTAATTCATTATGATTTCCCTGATAAGAGCAAACTGTTTCTTCATCGTTCTGGAAGAGCAGCTAGAGCTGGAAAAGTCGGCACTGCTTACGCGCTTTTATCCTTAAGCGATATGCCGTATCTTTTGGACTTGCAGTTGTTCTTGGGTCGCCGTCTGGTTGTTGCAGGTGATGTCAATGCAGGCAAAGTTGCTGTTGATTACACAAAAGATGTTCTTGTAGGAGGATTTCCAAGCTCTCTGTATCTTCAAGATTATGAAATTCTTACCGAACTAGTTAAGAATGATACTAATTTACTAGGAGCTAAGAAAGTAGCTGAAAACGGTATGAAGCAGTATCTGAGAACAAGATCAGCAGCCTCAAAAGAATCTATTTCTAGAGCTAAAGATTTTATTAGCACATCACCAATAGGCTCAACATCTCTTGGAGTTCATCCAATTTTCACAGAATTTGGAGATACTGAAACATTATTGAAGGAAGCTGCGATTTTGACTGGTTTGAGAAACTTTAGGCCTCAAGAGACCATTTTCGAAATCAAGAAACTTGGAATCAAGCAGTCTCCTCACGCAGAAATGATGACTAAGAGAAGAAGCATATTAGATGGTATAATTCAGAAAGCTAAGCAAAACTCAAAGATGCAAGATTCCGTCGATGAAGATGAAGCTTCACCAGAAAACACCTTTTCGTCGTTAGTTCAAGCAGATGACAGCTTGATACAATCAGTATTCAAGAATGCAATTACTTCAGCCAAGAAGCGAAAAGGAAGAGCAGAAGGCGAAGCTATTTCTTATTTGCCAGCAGACTTTGAAGCAGAGAAGCAATATTCTGTGACTACTGGGTTTGCCACTGAAGCGAAATCTGTTGAGATGGATTTAATTGGAGACGAGAAGCACTCTAAGAGAGGTTCGCTTGAATGGGACAAGAAAAAGAAGAGATTTAGAAGAGACACTATAGGTGCAGACAACAGAAAGAAGATCAAGACTGACAGTGGCCGTTATATCGATGCAAGTTATAAAACCGATGCTTTCGAAAAATGGAAGAAAAAGCATAAGGGCGAGAACTTTGCAGAGAAAGATTTGGCATCGACCTCTTTATCATCAAAAGGCTCTGGTTATAATCACAAGTTCAAACATAACAAAACATTTGAAAGAAAACCTTTGGATCCCAAGAGTGTTGGTTACGAGAGAAAAGTTAAACAGCTTAAAAAGAAGGCTCAAGAAAGTGGTCAGCCTCTAAATTCTTTGGTAAAGCAGAATAGGAAAGTTAAGAGTGAACTGAAATCTGCGGACAAGATCAGGAAAGAGAGAAAGATTAAGCAGAAGAGGCTAGAAAAGAATGCAAGGCCTAGCAAGAAGAATAAGAAATAATAGAAAAAAATTTAGTGATAATTACAATTTAACGGCACCAGCCTTTTGTTTACTTAGTCTAAAGATCAAAGCCAAGAAGAAAACTCCTATGAGATCGAGAAAATGTCGAAGAATCAGTGTCAAGAATGATATTGATGAATTGGATGAAAGGAATCTGAAGCATTGTATACCAATATTGGCACAAGCATAAGCAATTATAAGTAGCCATGTCATTTTCATGGTAGCTAGTTTGCGATCATAAGCTTGCATTAAATCCGAATCTGGATTTACTACTTTCCTTGTTGTATGAAGATCCCTGGTATTATCAGAGGACGCATTGGAAAACACTTTCGATGCTTGCATAACTTGATTAACTAAAGTTTGAGCAGAAGCTTCACCTTGCATTGTATCATCCAGAACAATTTCGTCCTGTTCCGAAATATCAATAGTTTGTAAAGCTAAAGGCTCATGATCAGATGCAGGACCAAATATTGGCCTTTGATGAGGCTCGTCATTGATTATATGCACATTTTCGGATGAAGTGTCAGTTAGCCGGCAGTAATCAAAGTCGGTGCTGTTGGGAATAGGTCCGGATATCTGTGAAGTAAATGATTGAACTTCAATCTGGTTGTTATTCTCAGCTTCTCTTTCTTCTTTTATAAACCTAGACAGTCTTCCGTGATACTCTGCAGTATGAATTAGAGTATTAGTCGAGTTTCTCAAAACATGCTCGTAAAAAACAACATAGAAAACACAAAGGCCAAATAAGCTGGAGAAAGAAGAAACCATCTCGAGGTTTTCAGTTAATGTAAGAAAAAATAAAATCAAAATAGCCGCCCTCCATTCGCCCGGAACAAGATGAGTCCGAATAATGCCGTATCCTTTTGATAGCAACAATAACATTGCATACATCAGTGCAAAAGATAAAATACAAAGCAGATCATATAGAAAGACGATAAAGAAAGAAAAATAGTAGTTCGATGATATTTCCAACCATAAACAGAATGCTAACATTGAAAACAACAAGTTAGACACGATAATTGCTGTGAGCAACTTGTAAATGACAAGATTCTTCCACACAATTTGCATGTGATTCCTTATGAAATTCTGCGCCCAATACAGGGCTATTGTTATCCAGAGCCCGGAAACAACAAGATATACAACGGGTAAAGCATTTGAGTCTGCTGATAAATACGATAATCCAAACGGTGATTGAGTGAGTATTTCTAGTTGAAACATGCCAAAAACGTGCTCAGCTGCATTCTTCGAACAATGATAAATAACAACAGTAAATTCATCGTAATCATCGTTCGTTGTCCATTGAGTTTCGTTCCTTATAAAATCATTTGCGAGATGCTGTTGTGTGAAGTTGTTTGATGGCACGAAAACTGGTTGGGAAAAGCTGCAATAAGGAGACGCCAATGTAAGCGATCGAGGGTCCATGTGACAGAGGCTATCGGTTAACTCCTCATTAGGAACCATGCTGGCCCACTGGTCACGGCGACATATCAGGAGCAGCACAACTTCCTAAAATATAAACCAGACAGAATCCTTACCAAATACCTTTTGCTCTGACGAAAATTCCAAAGAATTAATTGTGACTGACACTATTCCGCCTTTTGATATTGCAAAGACTGGGAATTGGAAATACTTTAAAACCGTTCTTGAGTTTGAAGGTTCAGCTGAAACAATCGAATAAGCCCGCTGCTTGACATTCAGCATTCCATTAAGTTGATCATTAGTCGGATAAGTTTTATATGAAAGAAGTAAAGCTGCATTGTATTGTTCAGTTGTGTTGAAGATTCCAGTTATTCGAATGCTTTTTACTGCGCCAAGCAGCACAAAAGCAACTACGAGCAGATTCATCATGAAACGAAAATTTTAACGAGCGAGTGCAACTTATGGTCATCGGTACATATATCAAAACATTCCTTGGTCGTGCCGTGCCTACTTGCGTGCTATTTATATCTTTGGCTTAATCTATAAATATACGAGACACGTTACAACTTCACTTTCAAACATGACTTCGAGTATATCGCAGAGACAGATTGTAGATCATCCCACTACCATGGATGATCTGAAGACATACACAGGGAACCTGTCTGAGATATTGCATATGTTCGTGGGCGAAACGAATAAAGAAGTGCAAGCTTACAGAGCAGCCATCACACAGATTAAACAGATTATTAGTGGCCAGTTCGTTCCATCTAGGGATGATCTGCAGCATTGTAATAAGTTGCAGAAGCAGTGGGCGGTTATACTGCCAATAGCAGATGAATTGAAAGTGTTACTGACAGAGGAAGATTTCGGCACTGAGATGCCAAAGTTGTTACATGATCTTCGAACGACAATTGGTAATATTGAGTCGCTGCATAGAAAAGTTATTGAAGATAAACTAGGTGGTGTAAAAATCGAAGGAACAGGCTTGGAGAAGCAAATTGCTACCGTTGAAACGTTATTTCCTGGTTTGACATTGAAATTACTGACAGTTATCAAGAAGCAAGTCAGCGAGCACCTCTTGAAGATCAAGAATCAAATATCTTCTAATCCACAGAAGAAAGATCAAATCAAGGACACTGTGATTGAAACTAAAGTTGAGGCACCAGTCACCGTTGCCTCTCAAGAAACTCAGCAGAAGGATGAGGCGGTTCAACCCGTGTCTGCTGAAACCACGAACCTCTTAATCAAAACCGAATTGGAGGATTTGAAACCAAAGGAGGTCGAAGCAAAGAAGACTGTAGCTACTTTTGTACAAAACACGCCAACACCGCTTTCTGGAGAGCTGTCCCTCTCCCCACAGACGATCACTTCATCCGCAGCGGAAACTCCGTTGGAGAATGCATTTATGAAATCGCCCATTGTGGAAGATAATGGGGTTATTGTTCTTAATGAACCGGTCCAGAAAAGCGATGTACATAATGATACATTTATTCCACCATCAACTAACAAAGAAGATCAACAAAATAATGCAGAACAGAAGGTTGAAGATTTGTCAACACCACAGAAAAAAGAAGAAGTCACAGAGGAGTCTAAACCAGTGGAATCGCATTCATTGCAGAAGAAAGATTCGATCAACAATATTCATACAAGCAAGGACAATTTGGCTAAATCTGAGAAAGTTGAAACAGCACCGCCACAAAATCCAGCAACTGCCATAAACTTGGTAAAGATTCCACCTAAACCAAAATTGGCTATGCGTCCGGGTTCCGCTGCTGGACTTGTTACTGCGCAAGACAAACCAGCTACGGTGGCTCATCAGGCAATTCCAGCGCAGCAAGAATTGGTCACAAGTCCAGGAAACTCCAGAAGAGTTTCAAAGCCAGCTGCTGTTTCATCTACTTTAAGCAAAAAGATATCATTCTTTGAGAACAAAATAGCAGATTTAGCAAGCTCTTCAGCTTCAGAACTCCCTCCAGCAAAACCAAAAACTCCAAGGAACGCAGGAACTACTAATGTCAGGGGCTCAAATGGATCGATTCACGAAAGATCAAGAAGTATCGCGATAGACCATTCGTCAGAATTTGGGAGAAAATCGACATTTATCCAGAAGTCGAGGGAAAATTTGAGCAGTGACTTGAGGAGAAGCAATAGTTTGTTACTTACAAGGATGAACTCATCAAGTCTGGGAAATGTCGCTGCTCCTAATGTGACGATACTGAACAACAATTCCAAGCAAAATTCAACCCATGCAAGTCTAGATGGTATAGCAGCAGATCAGCAAAGCAAGGAGACAACCAGCGTGGAGAAACAAGCATCGGAAAATATATCCCGAAAGGAGTCCACTGAAAGTCGGCCTCCGACTCCACAAAACATCGAATTATCTGCTGGAACAAATGCTGCAGCTGATGTGGCGCCACATGAAGCAAATTCAAAAGATAACCAAGCTGATTCACAAAACTTGGCCAATAATGATTCTAAAGATGGAAACGAAATGCCTCAAGAAGAAAAGAAGGAGGACTTGATCAACAGCGATGTCTCTCAGAATTTTCATGAAACAGCTATTGCCAGCTCGAATGATACTTCTGACGCTGCGGAAAAGAAAGTAGAGGCATTGGAAATTGTTGGTTTGAGAGATAATGACGAAGCAGCTGAGGATATTGCACCTCTTAAGCCTTTATCGCCAAAAAGCGATGCAGCTGTGATTTCTAATCATAGTGATTCACAAATTTCAGAGGTTCCAAGCAGTAACCAGTCTGCAGTAATTTTTGCTCTTGGTAAGTTGTATTTTTAAAGGCCGCTAATCTTTTATAGAAACTCCGGTAGAAGAAAATCATAACCCGCCTCCATCTGTTGAAGAAACATCTTTAAATAATCCAAAGAAAGAATCAAGTTGGAAAGAATCTGAAGCTGACACCAGTAATTCAACTGGAGGAACTGTTCCGTCACCAAAGCCTTTGGAGGATAAGTCTCTCATGCAGGCTGTAGATAGTGCTCTTGACCCATTCACTGGGTTGAAGTCCGACGCATCTGTTAATGCATCTGCAGTTTTGGTTGAACCAGCGCCTTCAAAGACAGAGTCTGATGTGCAGTTGGACAATTCTGTGCAATCGGCCAGAGAAATAAGTCCAAACAGCTCCGATAATTCACCAGCTGAAAGAAACTATGCAAGCTTGTCTGATAACCATGACCCTGTTTCTTCTGGAACAAATTTGGATAATCATCCAAGTTCATTATCAGCAACTCAAATTCTGCATGTTGCCGCTGTGTCAGAGCCGATTCCGCCAATGCTGGAATACGACCAGGTCCATCATTCACAGGAAGCCCATACTTTGTTCGGCATGGAATTGAAATCATTGGCTTCTCAGATGGATCAGCCAAGAGATCTCTTACAGAAAACATTCTCGCAAAATTATGCCCAACAACAATATGCGGCTGCAAACTTGGGTGCACAGAATCAGCAATATGTCACTCCAAACCAGTACCAAGTCAACAGGATGGTGTTTAGAGATAGTGGATCAATTAGAGAAAGCGTTCGAAGCAACGGCTCAAAAAGAAACTACGTTCCTGAAGCATACAGACCTCCTACTGAAGAAGAGGACATGAATTTTTTGAACTCTTTACCACCTCAAGCTGGACCAGAAATGATTTTGCAAGCAGTCAATGGATGGCAGCTGTTACCTGGTGCAACTGCGACAAGGCCGTTTTTAAGACTTGATTTGAGTAGACCTGCGCGTATTGGTAGAGGCAATCCAGCTCGCCAAGCCCCCAACTTTGTATCGATGGGCGCTTCGCTGGTTGTTTCTCGTCAGCATTTGGACATTTGGGAGCAAAATGGTTTGTTTTACTTAGCGGATATTGGAAGTAATTCAGGAACATGGTTGAATGGGCAAAGATTGAGTGATGGAGGTGTTCCTTCTTTGCAATTTCAGCTGAACAGAGGCGACATTATTCGCTTGGGAGCAGACTACAGAAAAGGTCAAGACCAGGATACTGAAAAGGATTTGCGCCATAAGTGTATCGTCATGAGAGTTTTGCCTAGGCCTTGGAACGCTGCCTTGAATGCTCAACCAATCTCAACTATGCAGAGCTCATTCGGCACAGCAAGACCAATGCAGGTAAATAATCAGACGAATGAAGGCCAGCACAAAACGGTTGTCTATGATGATGACAACTATCATGTTCATGCTGATGCAGCTAATCCTCACTATCAAGCTGAAGCTCCACCAAATTACAGCTCAATGGAAAAGCTTACAATCGCAAAGCCAACTGCTCTCAACGTTCAGACTTCTCCAACTTTACTAGACTCTCCAAAATCTGCTGCTACCGTACCAGCATCTGCATCTCCAAACAAGAAAGTGAATACACCACTAAAATCGGCCAAATCTCCAACAAACTTTAAGGCAGACGCTGTTGTATATAAAACTGAATCAGAAACAACTTTGATGAAGACTGCTCCAGAATCTGCAGTACAATCTCGAAAGGATAGTTGGAACGACTTGGTAAAAACTCCACTTCTTCAAAGTTCTACTTCAGTAGGCCCAGCGATGACCGGAGAAAATGGAGAATCTATAGTCAGATCAAAAACTTCTATTCGCAATTTGGATTCAGAGAATGCTACTACAGGCCAAACGAATGAAGGACCTAGCAATGCAAAAATGCCTACCGAGCCCAAGTTACAAAACAAGAATTTAAATGGACTGAACACAAGCACAAACAACATGGGATTATCAACAGGATCGATCCAGAATTTGACATATCTCGATCCTGATGTTGCAGATAATCCACAGGCTGCAACAACTTATCAAATTTCTCACTATTACATGATGTTCACAGCAAGCACTCTTCCATACAAAATCAAAAGAGTTTCAATCCATAATCCATTGAACATTGAAGATATTCCAAGTTCACCAACGAATTCTGACGACATGTCTGCACAAGATGTTATCGGTCCAGAGATTATAACGGTGAATTTGAAACACTGGGATAAGTCAAAAACAAGAAAGTTGGTACTTCATGATCTAAGAATACCAACAAGAGCTGAGACAGCAAATCCTCCTATTGGTACAGCATTGGAAATTGTTAAAGATCCTACTGGAACTGGTGTTTACAAACTGATTTTATTGACTGGAGAGATCCAGGACGCTGGATTCAATGGCAGCACAACAAGTCTTGAATCAAAAAATCAACCAGGAAGCATCATGGCCTTCCAAGTCGCGACTTTGGACCATCCTTCAGTTCTCAAATCCCGTATCTCATTGTGTTTCCAATATTTACCTGATTACAAGACTGATACTCAACTCATTGCACCTGGACCTGCAGATGTGATCAACTCCACACCAAAATCTAATTCTAAAGATGAAAAAAGATACATGGATGCTCCTCAGAATCATTTACCATTTATTGCACCAGCATTTACACCAAGTCCTGATATCTTCCCGTCACTCAATTTGATCGGAGATTTCCAGTCGATATCTGCGATCAAGGGTGTGAGTGATAAATTGGACTCATCAATGACTCCGGATAACAACGTTTTAAACCCTCTCTCAACAAACTTGGAATCTTTTGATAAATCCAAATTGCTTGCTATCGTCAAAAGACCTCAGCCATCGCGATCACAGAGACTTATCGGAGAGATCACAGGAAAGCAATTCTTAAAGAAGAGCTTTGGAGAGACCCGATGGTTAGTTGGAACTGAAATCTTGGAAGAAAGCTTATGGAACGAAATGGAATCAGCTCCAAACGCGAGTCAAGGCATAGAATGGATGAAGTTTGAATCAAGACTCCCAGACAATATCAAATGGACATATCGAAAAGAGTGGTGGTCTCTTGTTCTTTTGGGTACTCTAGTGTATGGGATCTTACGAGAATAGAAGTCTGATTTCAGCTCAAACAAATTTTCTTTTCAGACAAAAACGCCGAAAATGTCAAGTGGATTATCAGCAACAGATGAGCTATTGGAAAAGCAAAAGAGGGAACACAGGGAATTGCAGAAGCAGAGCTCCAGCAAAAAGCCATCAGACTTTCTTATGAATATGCCGCTTGAAAAGGAGCAGGCGGAGACAGGCGAGGAGACCATCGACCTGAATTATCGCCTGATTTGCAAGGACTGCAAAAAGATTCCATCCAATGTCGTAGAGAATTATAAGGCAGGCGACTACGTTTGTGGAGATTGTGGATTAGTGTTCCCTATGCGGATAATCGACATGAGCACAGAATGGAGGAACTTTTCGAATGATACTGGAGCAGCCGGTAATTTATCGATGCTTTTCAGCTTATCGTCTCAGTTGATGACCCGTCCCGTGTTGGTGCTGCTGAGAATCCTCTTCTTGAGGGTGTAGTCGACCAGTTGTCCACAAACATTTCCGGAATGGATGGAAGAACTGGACAATCGCAAGCTCTGCAGAAGGCGCAAATTAGAGCGAGCGGCGCTGTTAAAGGTGACAGAGATCTGATGCAGTCTTTCAGAGAAATTGCAGTCATCACGGAAAATCACGGACTTCCTAGAACTGTTGCAGACACAGCGAAGCAGCTTTACAAAATGGTGTTCGATAAGGATGTTGCAAAGGGCAAACCAAACATGGGCTTAATTGGGGCATGTCTAGTGATTGCTTGTCGTAACTCAAACGTTTCCAGGCCTTTCAAAGATATTTGCGAGTGGACTGGTGTTAAGCTGACTACTTTGTCCAAGTGTTTTAAAGCTATAGTACCTCTCGTTGATAAAAGAATGAACTTATCGCCAGATGAATTTGTTGCAAGGTTCTGTTCTTACTTGAATTTAGCTCCTGGTGTTCAGACAACGGCCGAAGAAATTGTAAAGAATACCACAAGACTTGGTGTTTTGGCAGGTAAAAATTCCTTGTCCGTTGTATCTGCTGCGATTCTGATGGCATGCTATCTCATGGGCGTGGAGAAGAACGAAAAGGAGATTGCAAATGTCACAAACATTAGTCCGCAAACAGTTAAGAACGCTTATAGGGAGTTGTATCAAGCCAGGCACCAAGTAACAGCTGGAATTACAACAAAAGTCCTCGTTGATGATATTGAGAATCCCTTGACCTCGTTATGAGGCTCTCTAGATAATACAATACAAAAAGTTTAATAAATTTTTATTACAGAATATTTGATGCTTTGAAGTGAAATACCTAAACCCCTTTATTTGCACTGTCCAAGTTTAAGTCTTGGATATGCCCAAATGAAGGTAGATTCATAAATGTAGTATTGGAATGACCAGCATTTAGATGCGGAGACACAGAAAACGGGCTCGAAGCAAGGCGAACATTAGGTGAAACTGTTGGAGGGGTAACAGAGGATGGTTCAGGAGTAGATGCCAACATGCCCGAACTGTGAGGTGATTTCATTTCCATATTGAATCTTCTTTGTTTAGAAACTTTTCTGTCAACAGCCACACTCAGCTTCTCAGATTCATTCTTTAAGTAGCTCATGTGAAGAGCTCTATCAGAATATGGTAAGACCGGCCGATTGAACATTAATGGATGTGCTTGCGGAAAATACTGGACATTTCTTTGTCGATAACTGTTGGATATGAGATGATGCAGCTTGTGAAGAGTCTCCTCTCTTGCTGTTTCATTGAGTATCTGAGTTGAAACCATCGAAAGCGGTTTCATCTTGTCATATGCTTGTTTCTCATACTCTTGAGCAATGCGCCTGACATGATCAATGCCTACAAGCGGTTCACCAAGTCGCCCGTACGTTTGGGCAGATTCACGTTCCATGCTCCATTTTTGATCCAGATAAGAACTCCAAACACCATTTGTAAATTCACTCAAGTTCGGATAGACATTTTGTCTGAAACGCTCTCTATGAGTTTCGTAAACTCTAGGACTTGCACCAGAAAAGATATCTGCCAAAGCCATAACAGCATTATCTTCGCCGATTCCTTCATGTGTTTCACGTTGTACTTCGCCTTTGGCCAAAAGAATGTTTGCGGCCAAACCTAAGTCGTCAAGAGTTGAGTGAATGCCCTTCGTGCTATGAACCATTTTAGAAACCAGCTCAAATGGCAACAATTCTACGCCATTCTTGTACTTGAAATATGCGTACTTAAGCGCCGTTTTCATATCCTCAATCTCAATCTCTGTTAAGTTTTGTTTACCATTCTTTGCCTGACCAGTTTCACGTGTAAGCGACTCAGTTTCATAGCTTTCAAGACCACTAGAGGCTTCTTGGACATCGAATATCTTCTCACCTATTATGTCCTTGACTATTGGAGTTTTCATTGGGCTAGGCAACGGAGTTTGTTTCGATTGCGTGGAGAGCACGTGCCTTGAGACGCTGACTTTCAACTTTTCTGGTGCGATCTTCTCGTACTCTTGTAATGAAACATAAGAGTCATCATTTCCTGTGTTGTTGCTTATTGTGGATGTGTTCTTGACACATTCGACTTCGCTTTGGCGCAGCGTGACTTCGGTATCACGATTAGCAACAGGTTTCGAACTCATCGAGAGGCCAGGATTGTGCGTATCCAACACTGTAACGTTATCAGACTTGATCTAAATACATCATTAGACGTAAGAAAACTAGAAAATACCCCATTCGGACTGTTAAATTGAAACATTGTACTTGTTTTAACTTTGCCGCTCATTCTGCGTATCGTTCTCATCGACATCAGCTCATCCGCGTCATACGTGGGAGTTTCTAGAGAGAACGACTTCCTTTTGGCGCGTGTAACGAGTGCTTTGCTCATTTGTTCTGAGAAATTAGTCGTGTTCTTAAGTTGGGGCAAAACAGGCGATCCTCAGCCACTTCAAAAGGCAAGCGCGCGCCCGCGTTTCGACAAGTGGCGCAGGAACAGCCTGTTTCAGCTAGCAAAAACATACCTTCTTCCATGATACTTCAACTAACTACAATACAAGTAATACACTCAAGAAAAGTTTGGAATTTCGAAATCACACGAGCGTGCAGACTGACAGACTGAAACGATTGGTTGAATCAGAAACTTGTAGGACACTACGTCGATATCAGAGTTAGTAGCGTGATCTCAATCGTAAAGCGATAGGGTGGTTTAGTTTCGGCATCTAAAGCTTTTACGACCAGAAGAATGGTAAGCCAGATGAACAACGCAGCGCAAGCGACAAAGATCTTGTCTCAACATCAAGCAAACAAACATAAACAGCAGGAACAAAACAGCTTCAATAACATTATGGAAGATCAATTAGTACACTTTGATAAAATTGCAGACATAAGCAAAGTTGAGCCTTCTGTAGCAATATCACATGCTTCTCTCTTTGCTGCCTTCAAGCACACTAAGCAAAGAAGAAAAGACAAGGACCAAAGCCGTAATCTTGAGAATCTTAATCGAGTTCCTTGACATATTAGCGTACATTAATCATCCTATTGGTGTTGCTCATACGTTGCTGACTTTGGGTGAACTCAAGCCATCACAATATGATCTTGCCATTTTGTCACCAGAAGAATGGCGCAGAATATCAAAAGATAATACAAGACCTCTAAAGCCATTAGCAGCTGTCTTGGCTGCTATTCTGCATGACACAATTGAGGATACTGATACAACGTTTGAAGAGCTTGAATCTGTGTTTGGGCATGTTGTCGCTTCAATTGTTATGGAATGTACTGATGATAAATCCCTTGTGAAAGAAGAACGCAAGCAAAAGCAAGTTGATACAGCACCTTTCAAGTCGATGGAAGCTAAATGTGTAAAATTGGCTGATAAGCTTTATAACTTGAGGGATTTGATCAGATGTGTTCCAGAAGGCTGGACAAAGGAAAGAGTTCAGGAATATTTTTCATGGGCTAAAAGAGTAATTAATGGTTGTAGAGGTGTATTGCCCAAAGTCGAGGCTGAGCTGGATAACTTGTTTGAGCACGGAACTTTCAAATATCAGGGTCAAACATTCAAGTGTATTCCATAAAGCGGAATGAGATACGCGACAGCTTTTATAAAAATTAAGTTCAACATAATCCTTTCTTACTTATTTATGATATCCTGCGTAGTTGTTTTCCATTGGACCATTACAACCATTCGATCATTTGCAAAAATCACCACCATGATGACGTGTCCTCAGGAGATTTTATCAACCAGGAATTTTATTTTGTGAATATCATTATCCAACTCCTCAGCAGAAACCTCGCCCGCGTATTCCACCCGTTTCCCCGTGAAATTTTCTTATTTTGGATCGAAACAAACTTTGGTGTGTTTCAAGTTGGTTGAATGCCCCGTCGCAGTAGCAATAAAAAGAAGACACCAAAACAACGCCCTCAATATGACTCTGACCAGTGGGAGACTACTAATTCATCGTCTCCGTTTGCTATCACGCCTATTGAGGGGTTGAGTGATACTGAGACAATGACCACGACGCCTGACACGCTCAAGGGCAGAAGCAGATCTTCCATGAGCGCGCAGGATAAGCTTGAGAGAAGAAGACAGAGAAATCGTGAAGCTGCTCAGCGTTCACGCGCAAGAAAGAATAACATGTTGAAGTATTTGGAAGAGAAGGTTCATGTTCTTCAACAGGAAAATGGATTGTTGAAACTATCATTGATCAAACTGCAGGAAGGCAGTACTGAGGGTGATACTGGCATTATTAATTTATTTGAACAGGCTGTTATGACTCCGGTACGTTTGGGTTCGGGAGAATATCAAATGCTGCATTTTCCAGTTGTTATTGAAAGCTTTCCAGATCAGGCTGAAACAAGCGACAATTTGAGTGATGTTCACCAGAAAATTCAGTGGATGAACAGCAAATTGTCTCCTGATATTATTGGACACACTTTGGTTAATGCAAAAGTAGCAGGTGATTCTGATGGTGGTAATGGTAATCACAATGATGAAAATAATTACGGTGTAGCTCACTACGATGAATATGATCCAAACCCTTATCATCCTTTTAACTGACTGAACGTTAACTTATTTTAATAAAACTTTTATCTAATGACAACTGTTAAACGTATCTAGCACGCTTTAATTGACTCGCCAATTGTTCCTCTTCATCATCCGCGTCCTCCATGTCTTTATCATTAATAACAAAGTCTGTATCGTCCTTATCTAAATTTCCACCATCATCTTCTTCCTCTTCAGAATCTTCTTCCTCACCGACGTATTTCTTGGTCTTCCTTTTACGCTGAACTTTTCTCTTGGTTAAATTCGAAGGCTCAGNTCGTCCTTATCTAAATTTCCACCATCATCTTCTTCCTCTTCAGAATCTTCTTCCTCGCCGACGTATTTCTTGGTCTTCCTTTTACGCTGAACTTTTCTCTTGGTTAAACTCGAAGGCTCAGCTGTTTTACCGCTTGAAGCTTCAGTTTCCTTAGCTTTTGATGTCCTTTTCTTTTCTTCAGCCTTCTCTGGAACAACAACTGCAGCTTGCATTTCCTTCAGACTGTGTTCAACGTCTCCAATTCTGTAGACTT
>JALGPX010000171.1:0-17300 GCA_023515795.1 Amoeboaphelidium occidentale | reverse complement strand
GATCGCTCAAACCATCACAGGAAAGAGCATACATCGCCATAGCGAGAGAGACCTGCAGAGTAAGCAACACTGGTGCCTGATGGTAAATACATGATCTAAAATCCGCCTTTGTTTGACAGTGGGAATTGTTGCATGAAGCTAAATGTCGCGAACACAAGCCTGTATTACATTTGGATCTCTCAGATCGTCGTTTTCGTTCTATAATACCGCGTAGCCAGAAAGCTCAATAGAGCTGAGGTTGCTTAGCATTCGCACAGCTGAAACAACGCTCCAAGTAATTCTTTAATCAACTGCAGCCAAGACGTACAATGCGGTAGGCGAAGAATGATGATCACTGCTTAAGAGAACACGGACGATTTGATATCACCAGTAACTTTTAAATGTAAAAAATTAACTGCTCTGGTAAATTTTGCTTTGTTTTCCTCTAATTCCTTAACGCCGCGCTACTTGAAACGCCAAGATGAAAGAAGATAGTCTTGAATGGAGAGCATAAGAAACAAATAGATCTGTCTAAGGATGTAACAGATATACTTTTCATATGAGAAAGGTGAAATCTATTCGAAACCCAAAAGTTGAACGCCAATCACAAAATCAGCCAATAGAATCACGTGCTTTGTACCCTTGAAAAAACGCGAGTCGAGTTCTTTACACCCTCTGTCCTCTTAAAAGAGTCCATCGGGCATAAGAAAACACCCTCATAGTCCTCGAGTGGACCACCACCTGGGTCAGTGCCATGGCTTCTTCTTGTGTAGAAGCTCATAAACTACACACGCATAGGAATAGACATCGTATTTCCTGAAATCAGATCCTGTGTAGGTTTTGTTCTTGAAATTCACAAACGATTCTGGCGAAGCGTAGAATACTGATAGACCACGAAGATTGACTACTTGAAACAGTGAAGTTGCTAGAATGCGGTTAGACAAAACTTGAGTAATACCAAAATCAGTTAGTCTGCATGAAGGAAATCCACTTACAACATCGACCAGGATATTCTGAGTTTTTATGTCGCAGTGAGCCAGATAGTGCTCGTGCATTGTTTGTAGTGCTGAAGCTATCTCATAAATGAATCTGGTAACAAGTGCATGTGACATTGATTTGGAGTTCCTCTTCATCCAGCCATCCAAAGAACCTTCAGGATAATATTGTAGAATCATAGATAACGGATTTTCTGTGTATCCCACTAATTTAACAAAGAAAGGATAAGTTTCCAACATGGTGGTGATTGCCAGCTCTTGGTTAAAGGCGTCCTCTCCATTCTTTGCCGTAAGAAAAGATATTTTTTGAACAGCATACACTCCAAACTTGCTCCTCAAACTCGGATCCATAATTTGCACCAGCGATACTTCACCAACTGCGCTTTTACCGATACGTTTAACAGCTGCAAAGTACTCTGCACTCAAAAGATGTTCTGCATGCTTGGAAAGTCCAACATAGGTATTGATAGAAGTACTTAAATCTGTTTGCGTTGTCTCTGATAAGGCTGGCGTAAAGGTTGAGCTCTTGTTCAGCTCAGACATTGGAGCCTTTCTTCGCCTGATTATCACGTAAACGTAGATTCCCACTGAAAGCAAGACAACAATTACAATAGGAAGAAGAATACCTAGCGGTAATGGAGAGCTTTGAGGCTCGTTTGTAGTATTGATAGGCAAAATTGGAGTGATCCTGTTTCTAGCAGTAAGCGAGGTAGCTGACGGAAAAGTGGTAGTGACATTTTGCAGTGTTTCAGGCGAGTCAAACTGCCGCAACTGAATCGTTGAAATCATTTGAATCCCTGTTACCAATAGCCTATCTCTAAATACCGCCAAGCTTGATGGCACAAAATCTTGCCTTGAAGAAGATATTCTTCTCAAACTTCTCAAGTCCCATTGTTTGACGTCCTGATCAAAACCACACGTATACGCATAATTCTTGGTCAAAAACACATCAGTAACAGCGCCTCTGTGACTCGTCCGAATATCAACAAGTTCCGCAGTGTTCAATCCAAATTCTTCGACTTTCCATACCAATACTCTTCCATCATTTGTACCAGCAACAACAGACTCTCCATTTCCAGTGAGTTTTGTGACATCGGAAACTGCAAAGACTTTGACTTCCTGAAAGTTTGAACCAGTTGACTCCAACTTTGTTAATGAGCCAGAAGAATCATAAACAAACAAGAAATTGCCTGTACTGCACATATGTTCGACTTTGGGGCCTCCTCGATTTCGCACAACTATAGTTTGATTACGTACTACGTCGACTGAGAGAATCTCACCATTATCAAATCCCATAAAAATATGAGAGCTCTCGTAATTCGAGGTAAAAGCCGTACAAGACGAGTTTGTCCAAATAGAGAAGAATGAACTAACTTGGAGACCCAGAGAAGAAGCATAACGCACGGTGATACCAAGAGTAGAGCTTGTGACAATAACCGTGAGGTCACCTTTTACATAGTAACCAACTATTGGAAACTTAAGGTACAGAGAGTCGACGATTTCATTTCTGGATACGTTGATTTTCAAGAATCTGTTTTCAGCCACAACTCCAATACTACCGTCCTCAAGAACAGAAGCTTGTTTAATTGTTTCATCATATGTGACAATCCTCTCCGCCACACTATAATCTATCATTGAGTGCTTCATGATCACTCCATCAGTCCCAGAAGAGTATAAATAGTCACCTCTAATCTTCAACGTCCAAACAGAGCTCTGATGATTCTGCAAGGATGTGATGGTTGCCCCTGTTCGAATGTCATAGACAGTCAAAGCACCATTAAGATCACCAGCTATAATAGTATCTTTGTATAGAGCCAATGAATACGCAAAAGCAGGAAGACTTGTAATCGAATTAACAATTTGGCCTGATGCGATATTCCACGTGACTATTCTGGATAATGTATCCCCAGCGATTATAAGATCTTCATAGTGAACTAAACTAATTATTCGGTAAGCATTCGGTTCTAAGACCCTTTTCAGCAGACCAGTAGATATATCCCATTCAATAACGCGACCGTCTTGACTTCCTGAGTATAATGAGCTGCTTAGATTGAACATTCCTGTCACCACGTTGACATGACCAGTGTATGTTGTCAGCAACGATCCAGATGCTAGATCCCACCTCCTTATGATCCGGTCATATCCACACGAGAAAATATAATCGCCTGAAATTAATACCACCTCGATGCCAGCAGTGTTTCCTTCAAAAGTTCTAATCAATCTTCCTGAAGATAAATCCCATTGTTTAAGCGAAGAGTCGTATCCACCAGAATAAATGTATCCCTCATGATATACAGCTGAGTACACGGCAGAAGTATGACCCTCATACACACGCATTGGACGTCCAGATGGTGATTGTAACTGAACGACGTCACCAGATTTCTTGCCCAGGATTAGGGACTCAGGACCAAAATCGATTGATCGAATTTCTCTACTGTCTGAACTTATTGTCTGTGTATTAATTCCAGTAAGAACATCCCATTTCTTTATGGAATGATCTCCTCCTGCAGAGTAAAGGTAACCATCGTCAATCAACAGGTTGAAGTTGCTATTATCATGCCCATGCATAACCACCGCAATGATCCCAGTAGATATAGACCATTTCAATATAAACGAATCAACTCCAGCTGAAAAGAGATCATCTCCAGTAAAAGCGACACTGAAGACTGCCCCAATATGCGCTGCAAACGTTCTGATTAATTCTCCAGTTGCGACTGACCACTGTTTGACGAGATAATCATCACCACCTGTGAAAAAATACTCCTCACCAACTGCTATGCATCTTATTGGAGCGGCATGTGCTAAAAGTTAACCACAAGACAAAACTAAATCACCTTGGATGGTATCAAGTAGGGACAGCGTATTAGCATCAAACTTCTTTACTGTACCATCACCGCTCGAAGTAAATATAAGATTTCCTACAACACCAACTCCATAAATCACGCCATTGTGAGCTAGAAATCGGTGAATGAACCTATCACCACAAAGTTACCAGCAATTCTTCTGGACAAAGCTCCATTGCGAATTACTCTCTTGGTCAACATTCCATCATATCCTCCACCAATGATAAACTCATTCCATATTCCATAGTATCCCATACCAATACCATCTTCCAAGATGGTCCTGATCAAATCACCACTCGTTATGTTCCATATCTTCACTGTGGTATCAAAACTTCCACTATACAGGTATTCACCAGAGGCTGCAATAGCCCAAACCTGCTCTTTATGTCCAGCAAAAGTCTTGATCAGAGCGCCAGATGTCTTGTTGTAACAGTTGATAAGACCATCATCTCTTGACGCAAAGAGTCGATCATTCTGCATAGTAAGAGCCAAATTCTGCGACGAGTTAAAGGCAAAGTGTATATCTCTTGTGATCACAGTGCCACATAAGAGCATCAGCCATATACAAAGTGTTCCAAGGGACATGTCTCTCTGATTTTTGATTGTGACGACAAACACAAACACACAGAGATGTGGAAGCAATCCAAGCCAATCCCAATAGCGCAACCTGTAAATTTGGCGTCCATGTAAATTAAACTAAACGCACGATAGGCTACCGACCTAAAGCTAGAGCTGATGAATAAGAAGAAGGAACTGGAACAATTACGACAAGATTCTGGAAAGAGCATTGTGAAAAGTGGAAATACACTAAAGCCTAAAGCAAAGGCGCAGTTGAAAATGAAGGATACCGTAAATGCCAATGAAGCATTGCAGGAGGAACGGCGCAGAAAAGTTTTGGAAAGGAAAGCCGCACTTTACGAAAAACTCAAATCTACAAAGACCAAGGATCTAACGGACAAGGAACGCGCATACTTGAAAGCTAAAGGTGATGATATTCTGTTGGAGTATTCGAGCAGCGACGATGAGGATAGTGAAAGCTATTCTGAGTTAGAGCAACCGAGCGCTACGCACGCTGATTCTGACATGATCGAAACAGTTGATGAATTCGGTAGAACAAGATTAGTCAAACGGAATGCTGCGTCTACACACTCTACAGGCACTAATGTTATACCTGATCGTGTCCTAAAGAATACAAAGAAGGATTTTAAAGAGTACACTGAAGCTGAAACAACAGGATATCACATGTTCCCTCCCCAATACCTTCAGAGCACACGCTTACGAGAAGAGACACTGAAGCGGGAACAAGAAGCAAAGAATGAATGGCAAAGCATTCTGTCAATTGGTATGAACAAGTCCAAAAAGCGCAAAGATCCTAATGCGCCTGATGATATTTTTCAAGATGGGAACGAACATTATGACGCTGCAACTGAAATACGGAATCTTGGCACAGGATTCTTCAAGTTCTCTCACAGCGATGAAGAAGAGCGTAGGAAACAAATGGAAGGGTTGCAAGAATTACGTAAAGAAACACAAGAGAAACAAAAGGAGATTATGGATGAGAAGGAAAAACGGAAACAAAAAGTAATGGAACGAATGCAACAAGTGAAAAAGAGAAAATTGCAATTGCTGAATAAGTCTCAAGAGTCTCTGAGCACTGAAGTTGTTAGCGGAAAGCCCTCACCGTCAACATTCACTGACCAAGAACTAAAAGAAGCCGAAGATTTCCTGAAAAGTATCTTTTAGTCAGCTACGCATTCAGAGAAGTTTTATTTATTCATTAAGGAGATTATTCATATCTTCAAACAAGCGAATTAACAAACTTCGTGGCAGGCCAATTATGGAACTTTCTTCTCCCTCTCTGCGACCGAGATAAGGAAACATGATCGGATCATCAATTAGAAATCCACCTGCACAATGATAAACATCACCTTTGGCTATTAACGCATTAATTACTTCTTCACTAAGAGTTTTGAAGTACTGTTTGGCTACATCAACTCCTTTAACTTGTTTTTCGGAAGGATAATGCGTCAAAACAATTGCACTATTAGTAACAGCTGGACCTTGGGAATATGAATGCAAATACTCGCGAGCTTGTTGCTCATCTTCAGGCTTTTCTCTAATAGCTCCACTGTAAGTAACAACCTGATCGCAAGTTATAATGATGCACTCTTTTAAATCCTCTGATGCCTTGACTTTGCCTATTATTGCTTGGGCTTTAGCTTCTGATATTTTAATTACAAGTTCTTCGGGTGGTTGTCTATCGCGTGGCACATTTGGGTCAACAAGAATAGCGTACTCATCGATATCAGGCTTAATCACTGTAAAATGCACTCCCTCTGCCTCTAATAAACTTCTTCTGAACTTCGACGAGGAGCCCAAAACGATGGGCGATTTTGTGATAATCGGCATTCTGGAATCGATGGTGGCGGCGTGAAGATTTTTCAGTTTCAATTGCGCTAAAAGGGAAAATGGTTGCAAAATCTGAACTACATTCCACGATTAATTCCATCTTTTTTAGTTCAACTGGAAAATTGGATGGCGCGGCTGGTGGAACTGCAGCTGTTGTTGGCGGGACTCCTTCTGTGACTGTTACAGCGCCGGTTGACTTTGATAAGCCACTAAAAGAAGATATTCTGCTCTTTTCTACGCAACTTATGGAGGCTGTCAAGAAGCACAGCGGAATCGCAAATGGTTCTCCTGAGCAGCTGACGGAGAAACTTTCGAAAGTTTTGGGCGCATGTAAAGCGTATTCCGATGATCAAACTGAGCAGAACTTTCAGCGTTTGGTCAATTGCGTTTCTGAGATTTCTGAGCCGTGGATGTTCGTTGAGTGTTCACGTGCTTTACAGGAAATTCTAAACTTGTCTGAACTTGCAGAGAAGCAGCATCGTATTCGCAGATGGCGTGGTTACTTGAGACACGAGTCTGATTTGTTCTTTAGGCATACAATTGCGGATATGTTCCAGGATTTGTTAGTTTCTAAAGGGTTCAGTATTCAGGAAGTGTATGATCAGTTATGTCACTTGCAAGTTGATTTGGTTTTGACTGCTCATCCAACGCAGGCATCTCGTCGTACTTTGCTGTCAAAGTATGCAAACATGTCCAAATTGCTTGAAACTAGAGACAGAACAGTTATGACTCCTGTCGAAATTTATGAATGGGAACAAAGTATTCGCAAGGAAATTGTATCTATTTGGAGATCTAATACAGTTCGCAGGTTGAAACCGACACCAATTGATGAGGCACGCGGTGTTTTATCTGTCGTTGAGAAGAACATCTGGGAAGCGTATCCTAAATTCATGCGCACTGTTGATTATTGTTTAGGTCAGTTTGATGGTCCTCATTTGCCGTTAGATGTGTCCCTGGTTCGATTTGATGCTTGGACTGGCGGTGATAGAGACGGTAATGCGTTTGTTACTGCTAAAGTTACGAAATCAGTAATTGACTTCAACATGTGGAGGGCTGTCATTTTGTATTACGCAGAAGTTGATCAAGTATTATTTGAGTTAAGCATGACTCGTTGTTCTGAAAAGTTCAAGAAGCAATTGGACTTGTACATGTCCAAGTATGACCGTTTGGAATTACAAAATTCTGTTCATGTTGATTTCTCTCATGGAAACATTCCTGAGGAGGAAAGCTATAGATTGATGCTGTCTTACTTGAGAGAACGCTTGAAAGTTACGAGTAATTGGCTAGAATCAAGAATTTCTAATGACGAGTCTTGTGCTGAGAAGCCTTTTGGATTGATTGAATCGAGTGCTGAATTGATGGAGCCTTTGAAACAATGTTATGACTCGTTAGTTGAGTGTGGTGATGCTGAAATTGCAAATTCCAAGTTGAAAGATTTGATCAGAAGAGTTTCTGTGTTTGGAATATCTCTTGTTCGTTTGGATTTGCGACAGGAATCTGAGAAACATTCTGCTGCATTGGAGAAAATAACTCAATATCTTGATTTGGGTTCGTATCGTGAGTGGAGTGAAGAGCAGAAGGTCGAATTTCTTGTCAAAGAGTTGCAATCGAAACGTCCATTGGTTCCTGTTGACTTCAGGACTGATGATGATATGTCAAATGAAGTTTACGATACGTTTAGAGTTGCAGGAAAAGTACCAAGAGAGACTTTGGGATGTTATATTATTTCCATGACAAGAACTGCCTCTGATATTTTGACTGTTCATTTGCTACAAAAATGCTTTGGCTCTCATTCGATCCCTGTTGTTCCTTTGTTTGAGACCAAGAAAGATTTGGAGAATTCGACAAAGATTATGAAGAGCTTACTAGAGATTGAATATTACAGAAAGAATTGTATCAAAGATGATTCTATTCATGTTATGTTGGGATATTCAGATTCTGCTAAAGATTCTGGTAGAATCAGCAGTGTTTGGACTTTGTACAAGACTCAAGAGGAAATGGTTGAAGCATGCAAGCCATACAAGATTATCTTCTTTCATGGACGTGGTGGAAGTGTTGGAAGAGGAGGTGGTCCGCAATATCTTGCAATCTTGTCACAACCTGGAGGATCTTTGTGTGGTAAGATGAGAGTAACAATTCAAGGTGAAGTAATCGATGGCCATTTCGGATTTATTGGAACTGCTGAGCAGACTTTGGAAAGATATTGCACAGCTACTTTGGTCTCAACCATGTCTCCACCGAAACCTCCACAGCAAAAATGGAGAGAAGTAATGGAACAATTGAATGAGGAATCTTGTAAACATTTCAAGAATACTGTTTACAATAATCCTGAATTTCCAAAATACTTTGCACAAGCAACACCGATCGCTGAATTATCGTTGATGAATATTGGGTCAAGACCTTCACACAGAAAGGCCATTAATGCTAGTGAAGGAGTTAATCTTGATTCTTTGCGTGCAATTCCATGGATATTTTCCTTCACTCAAACGAGGTCACATTTGCCTGTGTGGCTTGGAGTTGGTTATGCTTTGAAACAACAGCCTTTGGAAATTTTGCAGCAAATGTATGTTGAGTGGCCTTTCTTCAAATCCACAATTGACTTGATTCAAATGGTTCTGTCCAAATCAAATTCAAGAATTACCAAATATTATGATGACACTTTAATCAGAGACTTATCATTGAAGAATTTGTCTGCTGCATTCAATGAAGAATTACAAGATTGTATCAAACTGTTCCTTGCAATCACAAAACAAGACTATTTGCTACAGAATGATCCAGTTGTCAAGAGATCAATTGAAGCTCGTCTCCCAATAGTTTCTGCATTGAATTTACTGCAAGTTCAATTAATGCGCCATCCGGAAAGACAGAACCAGCTGATCACAGACGCTTTAATTATCACGATCCAAGGAATCGCAATGGGAATGGGAAACACCGGATAATAAGAAATTTTATTCTAAAAGTTTTTTACCAATACATGGATGTGGGAATAATTTTAAAACTATGATTATGTTCTCGGGAGTAGTAAGTTTGAGAAATAATACCAATAATATGAAACGCTACAATAGTTAATCCACTCTTTCACTAGGATTGCGACCAACACTATTATCCTTAAAGGACTGTCTCTGTTGTTGATGTTGCACTTGTCCCTTGTGATTGCTGTGGAATCCTCCCTTTAACTTCTTCTGTGCAACACTATCAGCAAACCTAACTTGCAGCACAGAACCACCTTCAACCTCCAAGCCATTCATATTCTGTATAACCATCAAAGCATCTGAACGATCTTTAACCCTACAGAATCCAACGCTCTTTGACCTGTCATCATCCTTCCTGATGACCCTCACACTCTCAACAACCACAGAAGCATTTTTCAACTGCACCAACGCTTGCAAACCAGCCTCGTCCATATCCCTGGGAATACCGCAAAAGTAAA
This sequence comes from Amoeboaphelidium occidentale, assembly GCA_023515795.1. Taxonomy (NCBI): domain Eukaryota; kingdom Fungi; phylum Aphelidiomycota; class Aphelidea; genus Amoeboaphelidium; species Amoeboaphelidium occidentale. The sequence goes on along the minus strand of JALGPX010000171.1, from coordinate 7,644 downwards.
CATTCTTTGACTTGACATCTTCCAACTCTCGAAGCTGCCTTGAGATACTTTCTTTAGCGATCGAAGCGTGATATCCTTCCTTCCTCAAAAACTGAATACAATCATGAGCCTGTAGAGTAGAAGAAAGCATAATGAATCCAAATCCTTTGCTTATGCCATCGTTATCGCGGATGATCTTCACGCTCTGTATTCCGTCTCTGCCCAAATGTGCGATATACTCCAAAAGTTCAGTTTCCTTTGCATCATGCCCAAGCCCTCTGACATAAACATTCCTTCCTTCGCTGGTGGCCCTGACGATGGTGTCCTCATTGTAGCAACGGACATTCTCTTCAGTTGAGTGGTTAAGGGACGGGGTGCTGTCGTGGGAGGATAATGAGGACGATGTTGAATCATTTGCTGAGTTTGATTTACTGCGAGTGCCACTGTCTCCACTGCTGCTAACGCTTATAGTTGACTCTTTCATTTCCGCACCGTTTCGTTTCTTGTCGTTCCGATTCTGTCGCAGTTCTCGTTTGCGGTGTTTTTGATTTTGCGGAGAAAAGCTTTTTGCTTCCAATCAGCGTTATAACGCAGTAGCATAAGGGCAACTGACACTACAAGAACAGAATGACTGACCAGATTGAAGTAAAGGAGTTTTACTTTGAGGATTTGGAAAAGGAAATTGAACTGGAGATACGGAAGCTTTTGAACAATGATGATGATGATGATTATAAATCAGTTGAGATATTGAAGAAGCAAACGCTTGATATGGTTGATTTAGTGTATGCAAAATTGGATCGCGTCAAGGAACAATTACAGACTTACAAGAATGATCTTCCGGTAACGATGAGCGCCAAAGAGACGAAGGCTTTAGATAGAGAAACGTTGCTTTTGGTTTTACGGAAAATGTGCGCTCTAGGACAATTTGGATTGAGCGAGGATTGTATAAATAGAATCGCCAGTTAATCTTCAAGAAATGTTGGCTCGTTTATCGATTTACCTGCTGCTGCTGGTGGTCTTTGCTGTTGAAGTGTTGACAGAATCCGTTAGAGATAGGAAGTTCCATGAGCATGGAAGTATCAGATTGCTAAATCGAGATCAGGTTGAAGATAATCATCTATTAAGGAAGCCCAAGTATGCATTCTCTGAAGAAGATGCAGTAAGGAAGCATGGTACTTCATTAGTTGACAAAGTGTATCTGTATGATGGATCATTTGGTAATGAAGATCACAGTACAAGAGCTGCATATATTGTTGCACATCAAGAAGGTGATGTACATGATCATAAGCTGAAGATTGTCGATGGTTCAAGTAACGATTTACTATTGGCAATTCCGATGATGCATTATGAAGCGGATTCGCAGGAAGAAGAACTCGAAGCCAGAGTGTTCACAAGGAACGCACAGAACCCTGCGTTTGTTCAGTTACAGAATCTCGATTCAAGTTCCAGATTCAGTGGTAAATATCATAGAACTGCTAATAATTGTCCATTCTACGTTTGCGATCCTAATGGTAAAAGCACGCTATCGCCAAGTGTTTGTGATATTGAAGATGTTGTATGCTTCGATTCTGGAGATGTTAAGGATATTCATGATTTCAAGGATTTGATAAAATTTGACAGAGAACCAGAGATCCAACAAGCTTCTGTGAAATTGAGATTAGATGCTAGAATCATACACGACCAATTTGCCTCAAATGGAATCCATAATAACACCATTCATTTGGAGATTCGCAACTTGCCTGTTTTAGGTCAAAGAGCAAGAAGGGATTCTGTAAAGGATTTGAGAATGGATGCTTCAAGTGAAAAGGATGATTTCTCTGAAGTTCAAATCTATTATTGGGGACAAGTATGGAGAGAGTTCGTTCAGGGGATGTTTGACTCTGAATTTTGCTCTTTATCAGGGCTCTCAAACGATTGTGCCGAATTGAATTCCACAATATTTAATCTTAATGGTTCAGTTTCAGAGTTAGGGTTTGAAGGTCCTTTTTGGATGGCAAGCAACATGAAACAGTTGCGAATTAGTCCTCAACTTATTGATTCTCATAGTAAAAAAGGACTTGGCAAGAGTGCAGAAAATCCTATTGTTTTGAATGGTACAAGCAGTTTGATTAATATGGACAATGCATTCTTCTATTGGAATCCTGAAGGATTGAAGTTGAACAGCACAAAATGTTTAAATGGTTCTTGCATAGCATACATGGGAAACGTGAGAGTTCCGCTTCTGGGATTTGGCCAAGGATTGAATGGTATTGACTGGGCATTGGATGATTGTGTTGCTTATCATGAACTAACACACGCTCTAACTCATCGTTTAGTTCCATACTTGGCTTCAGTTGTGCGATCAAGATATGGCGTATCTTCTGATCCTGGAGCAATGAATGAGGGTTGGAGTGATTATTTTGCTGCTATTCAATGTAATGAAACAGATTTTAGCAAATCTTATTCTAGAAGAGTTAGAAGAACCGTTGTTAACACAATGAGATCCTGTTCTTCAGATAAAGATACAGACGTTCGCGGCGAAATCCATTACGATTCTCAGATATTTTCTGGTGCTTTGTGGGAAGCTAGAAGTTTGTATAGCACAGCCTTTGAGAGAAGAAAGTTCGATACTGTGGTTCTGGTTGCTCAGTCCAGCGCTTCAATCGCAGAATTATTCAAAGACCAATTCGAAAAGATTTTGGCTTTAGTGAAGAATCAGACAGTACTCAGTCCAAAGTATGAACAAGTAAGAAAGATATTCAAAGAGCGTGATTTGGATTGTGAGTTCAGAATCAGCGAGTTTCGATCTGAGTATGCTTCTGCTACTCTGCCTCCACTAGGAGATTCAGGAACTGTTGACTATGTTGCTTCTCCTGTTCAGTTCAAGTTTAACATTCCAGCTATTCCTGCTGTATTGAGTTCTGATCAAGTTGCAGTAACTTGGTCGCAATATCAAAATCATGGTTTGTTTGGCAGAAACTCTATCGGTTATGCTACAAAGAATCTTTTCTATACGTATAGTTGGAAATGTCCTATAAGATTTGAATTTAAGGACAGAAAAACAATACCTATTGAATCCTGCACGAACAAGACATTGCCAATCCTTGAAGCTTCGACATCAAAGAGCAATTTTAATTACTACTTCTCTGCGGTACAAGGAAGGGCTGAAATATCTAAATCTGAAGATTCTATGAATTCAGAAGCTGTGCATTTCTTTGTACTTCATGACAGTCCAGTTCAAATTGTTTTACAGGACATAACTGCTAGATACCAATGGCACGGATTGGATTTAGTTGCGATTATTGTTAGTGCTGTAGTTTTTACGCTCATGTCTGTGGGATTTCTATCGATTTATCGTGGACGCATTCTCAAAGATATCACAAATTCCAGTAAATTGGTAGGGTTTGATGATGAAACTGAGAATTAATAGAATATCTATTGACCAAATCTTGCACCACCACCCGTAAGATATTCAGTTTCCTCAGACGTTGACTTTCTTCCCAGCACGTCATTACGATAAGGATATCTGCCAAATTTATCAATGATCACCTTGTGATCCTCAGCATATTTAACGAAACCCTTGAACAAAGACTCATACAAATCGTTATCTTTGACCTCCTCATACAATTTCTTGAATAGCTGCACTGATGCGACTTGATCATCAGCGTTTTCAGAATGTTCGAATGGCAAATACAAGAAGGCACGATACACTGGATGCAACTTCACATCTAACTGCTCTTTAACAGCCAATTTAGCCAGACTCAATGCCTTCAAATCCCCACTGAAAGCTTCAGGCATACCGCGGTAAACATTCCTGGTGAACTGATCCAAATGAATAACAGCAGTAAGGACACCTTCAGCTGATGATGTAAAGTCTACAGGGACATCCTTAGAAGACAAGAAATATCTAACTGAGTCTCCAAAAGTATTCTTGATTTCATCATCAACTTCTTTCCCACCAAAGAACCAGAGAGGCATACATTCCTTAGGAATAGGATCAGAAGTATTTCTGATGCCTTTGAACCAATAGCTCAAAGTCTTCTGAATTAATACAGATGCAATAGGAGTAGTCATAGCAGCGCTCATTGTGAATTTAAGGGGATTGTGTAAGCGAATTGTATCCGATATTCGGTTCTAAGCCACAGGATCGTCAGACTTACCGATCGATTCTTCCATGGGGGCCGAGGCGCTCTTAGAACTTTCCTCTAAAAATAAGCCTTCGATCACAGACGTCACAGTTCTTCCTGTAAATGTTCGATCGAAACACTGTTCATACTTCCTCTTTTGCCTTTTCCAACCCATGGGAGATCCCCATGCCGATATTCTTACCAGCTGATTACTTGATACCTGTCTCATCAATCGCTGACGTCAATGAAGGTAACTTTATAGAATCAACCTCACACATAACTTTTAATAGAGATATCCAATGATCTCTTAACGTGCTCTTACTCTAACAAAGATGTCAAACCTGATCTTAATGATGTATTTCCACAACACAACAGGTTCACATCAACCGAAGAAAATATAAGACTGTACAAACAAAAAAACTATCAGGATGCCTCTGTAGATGATCAGAGGAATATATACGTATGCCGTCTGAATAAGAAAATCAATGAGGAGCAGTTGAAGCAGCTCGTTCAGCATTGTGGCGAAGTCGAATCTGTGAAGATCATCTACGAACAGGAAAACTCCAAGCAAAAAAGCAAGGGATACGGTTTCATCCTATTCAAAACTAATGAGGCTGCAGCTAAGGCAGTTGCTTTCCTGAGATCAGAAGGATTTGGAGCATCCTTTGCCAAGCCAAGCTTATCTCTGAAACTTAAGGAGCTGCATGATAATAACTCTACAAATCTTTACTTTGCTAATCTTCCGTTGTTCTGGGAAGAACGAGAGCTTCAGCAGTTGATGGAACAGAAGGGTTTCAATGATGATCAAATACAAAGCATACGCGTTATGAGGAAGAAATATATGGACTGTAGTTTTGGGTTCGTGAAACTGGAGTCACGATCGACTGCAGAAGAAGTTATAAAAGCTTTAAATGGCTTAATGCTTAAAGAGAATGGAAGAGCGTTAGGCGTACGTTTCGCTGATACTTTTGAGCAAAAGAAACTCAAGACGACCATCAGACAACAATCATCTTCGAGTGCTGCGAGCGTTTCTGAGTGAAGGCGATGCGAATTTTTTCTTAATCGAATAGACTGCAAACTGTTATTGTTCTATTTTCAGATAAACAAAAATTCAGAACATGCAATAATGATATCCAACATTCTCGTCTTGCGACTTTTATCGATGAATATCTGCCACGAGATCATAACTGTCATTGAAGTCCGCCCTTGATCGTGTTGTGCGGAGTTTGATCTTGTGAATGCTTCCGGTATCTTGCCATTGTTCTCGTTCTGGTACACCAACAAGTCTCCAATATTCAATGCAGCGTTGATATCTCTGTCAACCAACTTGTTGCAACCATGGCAGAATTTACTGGTCCAAGCTTTCTTCTGTTCCAGCTCTGAGTTGCAGTTCCTACAAAGTTTACTTGTTCGAAACTCGTCCACTTTGCGACAGCGCCACTTCAGCTTTGACTTCAGCTTTTGAAACAATGTCTTTGTTGGAGCTGGAACATGTCCACGTGATGCGTGATGAAGTGCCCCATCTCCATATGCTATTATCACATTTTCTTCTTTCAAACCAAAAGAAATCTTTTTCCTAGCATAGTCATAAGCCCTTTGTTTCTTGATGTACAAAGACCAGCGCAACTTTCTCTACCTCTTGGAACCATAAAAGCCAGAAACAACGTTGTAACCGTCCCAGCCAGTTTTCACAAAATCACAGAAACCTTTGACAGAAGGCACTTTTGAAGTAAGCTGTTTCTGATCAGCATTTTTGACTCTTGTACCATATTTCAACCAAACTCTACACTTCATCCTGAAATATCTGTCTCCTCTCTTAACTGCCCATTCCTTCGCGGAGCAACGCACTACTTCACTCTTCTGAATAGGAGCTTTTTTCTTCTTCTTTTTTTGTTGACATTTTTGTGCACAATATTTTGTGCATTTTCTTCAACATTCCTGGTTTGAACTGATTTTTCAATGAGAATATTTCCCNACTTCATCCTGAAATATCTGTCTCCTCTCTTAACTGCCCATTCCTTCGCGGAGCAACGCACTACTTCACTCTTCTGAATGGGAGCTTTCTTCTTCTTCTTTTGTTGACATTTTTGTGCACATTATTTTGTGCATTTTCTTCAACATTCCTGGTTTGAACTGATTTTTCAATGAGAATATTTCCCTCTCCTTGAACACTAGTTTTTTTCCTTTTCTTCTTCCTTTTCTTCTTTTCCTTCTCCTTCTTTTGCTTCTGTTTCATATTCTTTTCTTCATGTTTCGTAATATCAGAAGGATATTTTGCTGCGACAAAAACATCTCGGCGACCAGGATCAACTCCAATAATAACGCTATTAGACAGATCTAGAATATCGTAATTCTTTTTATCAACAGTATATCCATGATCATCAAATGTATTGTTGTGAGCGGGGTCTTTTAAGATGAATTGAAACAGAGACAGCATCTGTAGATATTGTTAAATTGAATGTCCTCTGTTTTGCGACAGATTCAAATTTGTCATAATTAAATAATTGTTTCCACCAGAAAGCATCTTCTTTGAGAAATGTACCCAAGGATGTAGGGAAGTTTTTTAATGTTGTACAATAAGAATCCAGACATATGTTTAGAATTTCGTACAAACTGCTTGATCCAATGAGTATACTACCAGTTCTAACTTTCACAATAGGCAACAACGAGAACAATCTTAAACCTTTTCCTTTTCTTCCTTCTTTCATTCTTTGTTGAGCGTCAACAGCATAATTTAAGTAAAAGCAGACACTGAACTTTCTCATTATTCCCAAATATCCAATGTAATTCTTCTTGATAATTTTTGGACATAGTATCTTATCAGCAATAAGATTTAGTACACGGCGTCTTGCAATAATGATGGCAGTAATAATTCAGAATTTTCCACATTTAATCTTGTTCTTTTCGAGAAACTTAAATAATGTCCCAGGAATACCTGGTTGCTTCTTCCACACAACTTTCTGTTCAAACTGAACACTTCGAATGATAAAATTTGCAACAGTATTAGCCCGTGAATTGCTCTTAAAGACTGCTGGAAATATCTGTTCCAATTGATATGCAGTCCACCGTTTCAGCACCTTAAACAAATTTACACTCACATGCGTCTTGCAATTTGTATCATATTCCTTAACACACTGCGCCAAAACGTGTGATAATTCCTTGAAATCAGGCAAACTTGAATCTTCAATACTATTTAACTGCTTGAACTCAGATGCCAAAGTATTAATGTGATCATGCCTTGCTTTGATTTCTATGTTCTTCTTGACATACTGACTTTGGCCCGTCGACATCGATACAAAACATTGCCTCATTAATCCTCCAGTATTATTCATTATATTCGGAATCTCTGATCCAGCTTCCAAATGTTTCAACACGACAAAGTATAAAAATTGTGCTGCAAGATATCTCAGCAATGATGCTCTTTTAATGACATCTTCTAATGCCTCGAGAAACGGTTTCTTTAAATCTGTGTCCTTTAAAAATGTCATTATCCCAGACTTCACTGTGAACACGGACTGATCCTCAGTTTCCTCATACTCTTCCTTCTCAACATCCTCCA
>JALGPX010000021.1:56673-96900 GCA_023515795.1 Amoeboaphelidium occidentale | reverse complement strand
TCTGTTGAATATCTTTGGCAAACACTAAAATCAAAGAAATCTTCTCATCTCTCATCACACAACGGCGAATGTAAGAGAAATCAATCATCTTGTAATTTCCCACAAGATATTCGGCTCTTCCACTGACCTTCAAAACTAGGTCTTCGGGTTTTGCTGTCTCTGGAAGATAGAATCTGTTGTTCTTAGGTAGAAACCCTGCAATGACTCTTTCCGGTGTTTCATCGTATTGAAAATGCAGAGTTTTCGTCAACTGAGAAGAAGGCACAGTTAAGCGATATTGAATTTTTCCTGAAGACCCAATTTTTTCCATAACTTTTTGGCTTGCTGAGCGGGCTTCCACTTCTGGACGAAAATTATAGACATTCAAGTCTCTTGTGCGAACAGCATTTTGTCGAACGCTGACCATCTTTCGTCGGAAAATATCAACTTCAGCGTCTCGTAAATAATCGAAACGATATAAACCATAACCAATTATGAAACCAATCTTCTTGCTCAAAGCTTGCATTTGCTTATTGACCTGCTTTTGTTTAGATTCGACTTGGAACGCAAACGGCATATTTCTTGTTTGCCAGTACTTAATGACAGAGATTGTGTGAAACAGCTGTTGCTCGTCAAACAATTCAACGGACTGTCCATCAGGTGCAATATAATGAAAATGATAATATTCCATCTGTTCAAGACCAGAAGGCAATTTCGGATGTTCCCACAAATCTTCCTTAATTTGTGATATCGTAGAATCGCCAATAACTTCAAGCGAAACCTTATTCTTGATGTTTGGAAACTGAAACTCGACTTGAAATGCCTGTGCTTTAACATATTTGACAGCATACATTGTACTTGGTCTAAACTTTCGTTGCTTGTTATTCTGCATTTTAGTTTTCTTATTTTTTGTTGGAGAAGCATCTGCATTTTCATCTTGGTCCAAACCAGTAACACCAATTATATCAGCTATTGACACCATTCCTTTACGATCGACAGTTACATCATATGAGGGACCACTGGATTCATTAAAAGAAGTCTGTGCATCTGATGCTGTTCTTGATCGGATTCCAGCAAAACTGTCACTACCATCATCTGTGGATTTTGCTGAAGATGGAGGATAATCTAAAGAGCCAAATCTGTTTGCTAGTCCTGATATAAACTGATCCGGTGCAGATCCAGCCATAGTATGTAATTCCATTGTTTCCATATGATGTATCTTTTCTTCTGGAGGCGTTTCTGCTTGCAAGCTTTCAGAATCATCTTCATACTGTTTTGAATTGTCATAATTATAAACAATCTTGAAAGTTGGCTGCGTATTAGGATTCTCTTTGAAATTGTGAATCTCTGCGACGAACAGATCATTATCAAGACCATTCTTGTCATCGTGAGGCAACGTCAAAAGCACATGATAAGGATCAAAGCGTAAGCCAAGAATTAAGCGCAGTTTATCCAAAGCCTTTGCAGTCAATTCACCAACTGTTGTCTTTTCATCACATAGAATGATCGTAGTAATATCACGAGGCAATATAACTCGAACACCATACAGCTCCCTCTTCTTTTTGTTTAGAATAGAAGCTGCACCAGCTAAGGCGGATGACTTGGAGCTGTATGGAATATAAGGCCCAAGTGTAGCTGAGCTAATGGTTGGTCTTTTTGATCCTGAGAGAATGTCAACAGGTTTCGCAGGAGGAACTGTATCATACATTCGATCTTTAGCGTTTGCGGCAGCAGGAGGATGAGAAGGCAAAACATTAGTAGAAGTTTGTCTTTGTGGAGGTATCGGCTGAGTAATGATCTTCTGAGCAGGAGCAGGATTTTCAGTAATTACAGGAAGTTGAACAGGCGGCGGTTTGATCACATCAGGCGGAGGTTGTGACGGAGGCTGTTGAGTGACCTGATGGGATTTACTTGAACCAAATAAACTACTCAAAGGATTCAAGGTTTTCTTGGGCGGTGACTTCTCTGATGTTGACCCTGAAGGAGTAGGCATGTTCACCAGCTGTGGTGATGCATTCGGACTCGATGAATTCGATTTTGCATAACTATCAACCACAGCAGCGGTAGGAGAGATAATCGATAATATACCAGGAGATGCCAATGGTTGCGCAGCCTTGTGCTGATTCTGTCCTTGAATCAGTGATGGGTTCGTATCCAATGGCTCAGGAATCTGCGGTACTGCTGACGCTTTGATACTTTTGTTACTTCTTGAGAAGAATCCGGATTTCTTCTTTGTGAGTTCTTTGCTCATCCTCTGACAAAGTTATCCCAAATGCGACTCCAAAAGATTTATGGGCTTGGAAAAATCAGAGCGATCAAAGCGATGTTTCACTCCGGAGCCAACACGACCTTCACAATGCGGTGTTAGCAGAGCGTTGATACTTTTACCCTAAAGGCTTTTCGTTAATACTCTTTTTACTCCGGATCATCAAATCTCATCTATTGTTACCTTGAATGATTTTTTATGGTTGAAACAGAGGGAGAAACACAGCGGAATTACGCAGCTCAATTGAAAGATCCTACGGATTCAGGCTTATTGAGGAGAGACGATTCCGATTTGTTGTTGAAGCAGTTGGCTGAAGCAGAACTAAAGGAGCAGTTTAGATCCGAATGTTCATTGTCTGACATTGACAAGCCAGAGGGCATTAACATTTGGTAATTTCCATTTGGGTTATGAATGTTCTTACGACTGAAGTATGATATCTGATTTTTTCTATCCGAACCATGGCGGTGTTGAGAGTCATTTGTATTGTCTGTCACAGCATTTGATTAGGCGAGGGCACAAAGTCGTAATTGTCACTCATGCTTATGGGCAGCGAACCGGAATAAGATATCTTTCGAATGGCTTAAAAGTTTATTACGTGCCACATCTTGTGGTTTATCAGCAAGCGACTATTCCTACAATTTATACGCTGTTTCCGATTCTGCGCTCGATTTGGATAAGGGAACAGATCGACTTAGTTCATTCACATCAGGCTTTTTCTACGATGGCTCAGGAAGCGATTCTGCATGCACGAACAATGTGTTTACCAACTTGTTTCACCGATCATTCATTATTTGGTTTCGCTGATGCAAGTTCCATTGTAACAAATAAGCTGCTCAAGTTTACACTGTCTGATATTGATCATGTTATCTGTGTGTCGCATACCAGTAAAGAAAATACAGTGTTGAGAGCAGCACTTAATCCATATCACGTTTCTGTAATACCGAATGCAGTGGTTGCTTCACAGTTCACGCCTGATCCCTCAGCTCCTGATCCTCGCTTCATTACAATTTGTGTGGTCAGTCGGCTGGTGTATAGAAAAGGGATGGACTTACTTGTCGCAATCATTCCAAAGATATGTGAACAGAATCCAAATGTCAGATTCTTAATAGCAGGAGATGGTCCGAAGCGTATTGATATAGAACAAATGAGGGAAACATACATGTTGCATGATAGAGTAGAATTATTAGGTGGCATCAAACACTCTCAGGTTCGTAATGTTTTGGTTCAGGGTCAAATATTTCTGAACACATCTCTGACAGAAGCGTTCTGTATCGGAATTATTGAAGCTGCATCATGTGGTTTACTAGTTGTAAGCACAAAAGTCGGAGGTGTTCCTGAAGTTCTACCAAAGCACATGATACTATTTGGTAAACCAGAAGAGGAAGATTTAATTGCCACTGTTAATCGAGCAATTAGGAAAGTCAAGAGAAAGGAAGTTGATACATCCAAGTTTCATGACGAGATCAAAAATATGTACAGCTGGGGTGATGTTGCTGAGAGAACAGAAAATGTTTATCGTTTAATTCTTCAAAAGAACAAAATTCCTTTGATCGAAAGATTGCGAAAGTATTATGGTTGTGGTGTAGTTGCTGGAAAACTGTTCTGTATTCTAGTAATCATTGACTTCCTCTTTCTGAAGTTTCTTGAGTGGTTGCTGCCAGCAGATTCCATGGATATTGTTCCTCGATTCAAAATCGAGAGATACAGAAAATTTGTAGAGAGTCGAAAGATGAAGAATAATTAAATCATGATTTATGAATTATTAGTAGAAGTATCCCTTGGTAACATCGTCTAACTGACTAGACGATCGCCTTCTTCGGGCAGTTTCATTTGCATCGTTAGTTTTCTTGCCATAGACTCGTGCTTCCTCTTCCGTGTCGGAATAGTATGAGGGCCTTCTACTTGTTCTTCTTGTTTGTCGTTCTTCTGCAGTGTCTGCTTCATAGCCATCTGTTTCTTTCTTTCGTTCATCTTGTTGCTTGTTCACATGTCCCGTACTATAAAAACGACCGTGCGGACGTCTTGGAGGATAAACAGGAGTTGTCGGAACGATCATTATTGGTGGTGTCATATACGGCATCGCGTAAGGATCACCAAAATGAACAGGAGGTGGTGGGTACATTTCATCACCCCACTCATTGTCATGATAAGGATCACCACCAACCATACTTGCTTTAGAGCCTTGGAATGGAGATTTCCATGAATCTGGAGTAGGCATCAAACATGCTGTGATCATACCAACAGATGTAAACCAGATAGCAATTGCATAGAGTGTTGGATATAGAATTCGGAATGTATTGACTTTGCCGCGATCAAAACGATCTGGATCTGACAACGTCTGACCCATGAAATAGGATTGTTCAGTGTTTCCTGGTACTTCGACCATTCTTTGCATAACAGTTATATGGAAGATCGCAATCGCAATCCAAGCAAAAGACATTGCACTGAATGTCGCCAACAAGCCATAAGTTCTCCTGTATGCGCCAGCAAAACCAACAAGAACAGAGATCACGCCCAAGCTCGTGAATGCGACACCGATAAAGGCCTTGTCGAGACCAAACAATATTAAGAGTCCCATATATAATAGGAGTTGTACTGATAAGACAGCATATACTGTCCCTTGCATAATTTGACACTTGACCATTATGTAGCTTTAACTGTTTCAAGTAGCAATAACTAAATCAGTAGTCTTTCAGAATATCAAAAACAAAAGTAAAGATAAAAGATTTAGATCTCTTGACTGTATCGCTTCGTATCTCTGCGCAATCATTGGTTCAAATATCGAGATAAGTAGATGAGATAACAAGCCATGATTGGAACAGCTGCAAGAGATAATGGGACGAGCGATAAGTTTGAATGTAGAAAACACAGGTGATCTCACAAAGTATACACCTTTATTGCGTCTTTGGAGGATGAAAGAAATATCGCCATAGCTTTTAAGCGTAATAATGAATTGAAGAGATCAAAAACCCATCCAATTCTTGCAAATGTTTCGGTGTAAAAATACCCTTATTCTTTCTTGAACCAAACTCTTCTCTTACATTACCAGCTATCATACCACTTACATCATAGCCATACATTTCAATATAAGATTCATGATAGCCCAATACATCTTGCTTCCAAGTTTCTTGATGAGTTCTTCTAAACTCTGAAAATGTCCGCTTGATACTTGTCTGAACCAACTGATTCTTCAGACTATTGCATCTAGCTAGAGCAACTAAAGTATCTGGAAGCCAAACTGGAATATCATAAGGGAAAGCAAGAACCAAAGCAGAAAGACCTAAAATAAGTCACTCGAAAATTAAAAAAACTTACCAAGAACTCCTCCGTGAATTGAATTAATAGACTCGGACTTGATGAAGTCCAAGAATTTCGATCTTAAAGCTTCAATATGAACATCATTGTAGAAACATTGCGTTAAACCACACAATGTAATCGAGGCAAGTTGACGAACTTCAAGAAAATTGTCACAGAGTGCAGCAATTACAGCATCAAAAACTGTCTTGATATGCGCATCTGTCAAGTTCAAAGCATTTCTAAAAGCAAACACCTGCAACAATGCCAAAATGCGCAACTTGCTCTTCTTTGAAACCAAGTAGCTGTTCTCTGATGATTCAGAGGAGTAACAAGAATGAACCACGCTGAAGAAATTCGCAGCAAACTCTTCAAACTTATCCAACGGAATGGATACATCAGCCATTATTCCAAACAAGGAAAACAGACTCTCAACCAAATCAGGATCTTCAGTACCTTGAATGAATTGCAAATATAATAGATCATGAAGGAAGCAGTGAGCGCCTTTTGTTTTATCAATCGGCTGGACCAATAAAGAAACCAGATAATGCGCATGCTGTGAACACAATCCATCGACAAATAATCTCAAAACAGTCTTTGCAAGATTCAGAACATTTCTTGATGGAGCTGATCCTCCAGGAGTTAAACTCTGGTGTAGCTTCAATACGAAATCTTCAATTAATTTACGATTCTTCAATTCATGCAAAGTATTCAACTGAATCTTCTTTTCTTTCAAATCTTGAATAAATTTGCCAACACCAATGGGCGAAACAAATGAATCGCTAACGGAAACATTCAAACTTCCATTGTAATCATCTTTGAGAGCCTTTTGCATGACAAACTGATACTTTGATAGTTCCCAAGCAACAATAGACACAGAATCACGAATCATCTTATAATCACTGTTCATACTTGTGGAAACCTGTTTTGATAATTCTTCAAAGATCAAAGGATGTAGTCTGTAATGGAACAAAGTGAGCATACACTTCTTGAATGACAATTTCTTGGCTTCAATCAAACCTGATTCTGGAGATGAGCTTAAAGGCAAGTCAAATACAATCATTTTGATTATAGGCAAGAACCGTTGAAAATTACGATAAGACATTCCGATATGCAACATATTGTAGTAATACTGAATAGCTTCCTGTGCACAACCAAGCAATTGNAATAGATCATGAAGGAAGCAGTGAGCGCCTTTTGTTTTATCAATCGGCTGGACCAATAAAGAAACCAGATAATGCGCATGCTGTGAACACAATCCATCGACAAATAATCTCAAAACAGTCTTTGCAAGATCCAGAACATTTCTTGATGGAGCTGATCCTCCAGGAGTTAAACTCTGGTGTAGCTTCAATACGAAATCTTCAACTAATTTACGATTCTTCAATTCATGCAAAGTATTCAACTGAATCTTCTTTTCTTTCAAATCTTGAATAAATTTTCCAACACCAATGGGCGAAACAAATGAATCGCTTACGGAAACATTCAAACTTCCATTGTAATCATCTTTGAGAGCCTTTTGCATGACAAACTGATACTTTGATAGTTCCCAAGCAACAATAGACACAGAATCACGAATCATCTTATAATCACTGTTCATACTTGTGGAAACCTGTTTTGATAATTCTTCAAAGATCAAAGGATGTAGTCTGTAATGGAACAAAGTGAGCATACACTTCTTGAATGACAATTTCTTGGCTTCAATCAAACCTGATTCTGGAGATGAGCTTAAAGGCAAGTCAAATACAATCATTTTGATTATAGGCAAGAACCGTTGATAATTACGATAAGACATTCCGATATGCAACATATTGTAGTAATACTGAATAGCTTCCTGTGCACAACCAAGCAATTGTTTCTTCAAGAATGGAACAAACCAAGCATAGAACTTCTCCACATCAACAGTATTCCACTTCTTCAACGCATGCAGCAAACCAGCCATCAATTCGCAGAATAATTTGACTTTGAATTTGAACTCGTTTGTTAATTCTAACTTTTCTTCAGCAGAAACTGAATTTACTTCACCTTCCATTTCAGTCTGGAACCAAGATTCTAAAACTGGAATGATGTAATCAAAGAAATATTTGCCTCTTGTGTACTGGAACACTCTCTTGAAGAATTTTTGATAAGAAACAGAATAATGTTCAGAAACTTCTGTTGTGGATAAAATGTGCAAGAACTTTGACCAGACTTCTTTGGAGTTCAGAATCGAATCAATTTCTGAATTAACAGTCAAATCAAAATGAATCACACTTCTATACACTTTGAACTCATAAGGCAAGCAAGCGTATCCCATGTAGTCACGATCAACATAGTCTGAATCAGCAAAATCATAATTACCACTCTCTGTAACAACGTACTTGTACTCGTCTGATAATTTCTCATGTTCAATTATTCGAGCCAACATCATACACTTTGAAAATACTTGCATTGCAACCTTTCTAACCAGAATCATTTCATTCTTTAAGATACAAGTTTCAAACAGAAATTTAACCAGACGAACTTCAACCTTTTGCAAATGAAGGAAAAG
Source organism: Amoeboaphelidium occidentale (assembly GCA_023515795.1). NCBI lineage: Eukaryota > Fungi > Aphelidiomycota > Aphelidea > Amoeboaphelidium > Amoeboaphelidium occidentale. The sequence continues at coordinate 88,831 of JALGPX010000021.1, read as the reverse complement.
CAAATCAAAAAATGTTAGAATCATCAGTGTAACATTGAAATGTGGATTCTTGAGTTTATCATGGAAATCAATCAATTTGTTAATGATCCCGTAAGCTTTCTCTGAAGTCATCATGTTCGCACCATAAGAACCAACCACAATCTTTTTGTCCAGACTGACAAAAAATGCAGATGTATACTTCGAAGAGAATGAAATAATAATATTGCGTACCATATCAATGATACTCTGCTTGTCAACTGTAGCAGCGATTCTTAATAATTTCATAATCAGAATTTCTTGGTATCCATTCTTGCTATCATGCAAGCAAACATTCATAAACATTTTAGAATCTAGAAGGAACAGCAATCCCTTCAATGTATCCAATTGTGCTTCAGACAACTTTCCATCGTTAGTGCCATCCAATAGTTTATCGATTTGACTGAATATTTCCTTTAGCAAAGAATACTTCTTTTTCACATAGATTCTCAGAGTATTTGTCAAAACAATCTGTGCGATAATTCTTAATTCAGTGTACCGGCAAGTGGAAACTTTGAGCAAATACGAAAACAGCGGTTCGTCAGCAGGATCTTTAAAAATCACAGTTGTATTATTCCTGACTCTTGTCATGTGCTGCAGACATAGGCGACGAATAAGAATGAATCTTGGATAATTCTGACTCTTCATGTCATAGAAACCACGTCTGTAAGATCTCTTCACAGTCTGAAAGTATCTCAGTTGACTTTCATATCTTGACTTCTCCATACCACGACCATTAAAGTAAACACGAACCATTTTCAGAAGAATCTTGTATAATTCAACATAATCTTTTCTAAAGGAAGCATTCTGTTTCTGTTGCAAAGACTCCAAATATCCAAACACAGTTCTAATTGCTTTACTGATTCTTTGTCTCAACTCAACAAAATACTTGTACTCTTCAGACAATGGATCTTCAAACAAGTACGAGACTTTGACTTTTGTCCTGCTTGGATAGAATGCATCATCCATACCATCTCCTCCTTCAGTGTCTTCTTCCAAATCAGTTTCATCTTCTGTGGAATACTCTTCTATGGATTCAACTTCATCAACTTGCATACTATTTGAATAGGTTCTATCTTTCAAAGAAGCATCTGGTGGAATCACAACAGCCATTGCACCCAATCCATAATGCAATGCACTCAAACTTTTCAATAAATCTTGATCATTACCATTCTTCATTGACTCTGTTACTTGCGCAAATTGCGGATCAATGAATTTCTTGTATAAATGATAAACCCATTCCTTTTCTTCTTTTGAAGGAATATGCCATGAAACACTCAAGAACCCACCATCCTTTCCATTATTCTGCTGCAATCTATAAACTTCCAGTGGAGTCATACCCCATGTCTGTACAGATGCAACAGTATGTGAGCGATAATCAGTTGGCCATACATCTGACATTCCTCCAATCATATCCTTCAAAACTTTAAAACCTAATCTATAAGCACTACGCAATTTCACTTCATTAGCAATCATTTCCAGTACACTTTCAATCATTTTCTTCATTCCATCAATCTGTTGCTTGGAATACTTTTGATCCTTCTCTGAAAGAATCAACCCAAAATTTGGCAATATCGCTTTCAATAACCTCAAATTATAAATCAACTTTTCATCAATTCCACGATCCTTATTATCAGCAGAATCACCCATCCAAACCAAACCAGCACCTTGTAATAATTCTTCCTTAATTCTCTGACAGATCTTTGTCAAGAAGTCATATTCTATAAAAACATAATGAGAGTGCGCTTCCGAAAATGATTGCAGCATTCCTGCTACACATTCTGCAGTTTCTTTTCTAGTGAATACTTTTGATTGTGCAAATTCAAGAATACGATCTACAATTGCGGAAGATTCCAATTGAGAAGTATTTGGAAAAGAAATCTGATAAGCAAGTACAGAAACTAAATAATTACAAAAATCCATCAGTACCCTTTCTGGAGTCGCGCCACCACCACCACCACCATCATTAAAACCATCAGTATTATTAGAATTAGATTCTTGTTGTTGTGATGCTTGAGCATGAGCTTCATTATTCTCAATCAATAAAAACAATCTATCGAGCATACCATGCAACCAATTAGTAAAAAGCTCAGTCCTCAGTATCAAGTCTTTTGACAGAGAATTTTCCGTTGTTTCCTGCTGCTGCTCTTCTTCATCTGGAGGATGCCTGGCTATTGGTACATTCATCAACACTTTGACATAGAAGGATAGAGTTTTAAAAGATTTTGATGGATCATTCAAATCAATACCAGCCAATGTCAAATCCAGCATCTCTATCAAGTACAATGAACCTTTTGGATACATTTGACGATTTAAAATAGGTTCAATCAAATTACTCAATAATCCAATACAAGAATTAACCCTATGCGGCTGACTTGATACTGCAGTTGAAGTTTTATCATCATTTGAGTGTTGTTGTTGCTGTTGCTGCTGCTGCTGCTGCTGCTGACCTAGAGTATCATACAATAGTTGCAATACATCCCCATACAACAAGACTTCTTGTTCCATTTCTTCAAAAGATGAAACAACATACAATAATCTCTTCAAAGAATCACTAGCCATCCTAACAATCCTATCATCATCCTTACTAAACACACAACGCAACAACAATGGTTTCAAAAGAAGCACAATCTTCTTGACTAAACCATAATCCAAATAAAACTCTTTTCCATACCTTTTTCTTCTTATTCTTCTTAAAGTACTCCCATTATCACTTTCTACAAAACTCTTTTCATAATCCACTCTCTCTTGCAAATAATAAGATATTCCACACAATAATTTAACTACAGCAACACTCCATCTCCCATGTGAAGCAGATGGATGATACAAAGGTTCCAATAACTTTAATAATTTCTCCAATTGACTAAAACCTTCCTTCAAAGAATATACAATAAAACACCCCATGGTCCAATACTTTTCTTCTTTTGACCCTATACGTAATCCACCTGCTACTCCATTAACACTCTTCTTGAATAAAGTACTAGAAAGAATAGATTCATCAATAGCTCTAACAGTACCATTCCTACTAGAGAATCCACCAATCATTGTTGTTGAAGTTTTACCTGAAGAAGAAGAAGAAGAAGAAGATAATACAGTCATTGTACCTGTAGTAGATACATTTAATGATCCTACAGTAGACAAATCCAAATGTGTCAGAACAATAGAATAAACCAACTGTATTAAATCATGAGACAAAATCTGACTTTTAACATTTTGATGTTGATTGAATGATGAACCATAATTGTAATACAATATCCTTGTAACATAATCCAAATACAATAAATCCAAAGATTTCAAAGCAACATTACTCTTATAAATAAAAGTAATTAAATCAATATGTAATAATCCTGTGATATCATTGTATGGCATCATCAACAATAATAATCCAAAAGAAGAAAGGAATACACCCAAATCACCCTGATCATGTAAAACAAGTGGAAGATATTCCTTAAGTAAAGATTCTTCTAAATTAATCTTTAAATAAGGCAAAACAGATTGAATGAATTTAATATATAAACTACATAGTTTCTGTTGTTGTTGTTGTTGTTGTTGTTTAAATAGAAAATCCTTTGAAGATGGAAACAACATTCTTTCCAATAATACTCTTATTGTATTAAAGTNTCCAAATACAATAAATCCAAAGATTTCAAAGCAACATTACTCTTATAAATAAAAGTAATTAAATCAATATGTAATACTCCTGTGATATCATTGTATGGCATCAACAACAATAATAATCCAAAAGAAGAAAGGAATACACCCAAATCACCCTGATCATGTAAAACAAGTGGAAGATATTCCTTAAGTAAAGATTCTTCTAAATTAATCTTTAAATAAGGCAAAACAGATTGAATGAATTTAATATATAAACTACATAGTTTCTGTTGTTGTTGTTGCTGTTGCTGTTGTTGTTTAAATAGAAAATCCTTTGAAGATGGAAACAACATTCTTTCCAATAATACTCTTATTGTATTAAAGTCCACTTCAACTTCAACTTCTTTTACAGTAGATGGATTGTTCTTATTAAGTAGAAGAATTAGAGTATTCAATAGTTGAGTTGCAATAAACGAATCTAAATTTTTTGTTGTACTTTTGAAGAGTATTCCAATTAAACCATTAATAATCTTTACTGTAACAACATTTTGTCTAAAGGAATACTTTAATTCATATAATAAATGAATCTGTCTTGTAAGAAATATCAAATCAGAATTATTCTTTTGTTGTTGTTGTTGTTGTTGTTGTTGTTCTTTATCATCATCAACATGAAGAAGAAGAAGAAGAATCCTTTCAAGAGTATCAGTAATCTGTTTAACTAGAAGATTCTCTTCATTTTCTATTTCCTTCTTCTTCTCATCAATGTAAGGAAGTAGTAAATTGTAATTCAGTTTGTTGTTGTTGTTGTTGTTGTTCATTATTTCTATGAATCAGTTTTAGAAAAAGAAAAAGAGAGAAGGAGGAGGAGATAAGAGTAAGTTTATGTATTAGAAGAATGACGTCATCTTTTATTAAGTTGTAGTAGTAGTAGTGACTCTCTTCTCTTTCTATCTATCTATCTATCTCTTCTCTTCTCTTCTGTCTCTCCACCTGACTGTCTCTCCACCTGTCTGTCTGTCTGTCTGTCCAATAGTCTTCCCCAATCACACAATCCATTTTCTCTTTCCCCAAAATGACTTCTAATTCAGAAAAGAAATTGGATNAGTTTATGTATTAGAAGAATGACGTCATCTTTTATTAAGTTGTAGTAGTAGTAGTGACTCTCTTCTCTTTCTATCTATCTATCTATCTATCTCTTCTCTTCTCTTCTCTTCTGTCTCTCCACCTGACTGTCTGTCTGACTGTCTGTCTGTCTGTCCAATAGTCTTCCCCAATCACACAATCCATTTTCTCTTTCCCCAAAATGACTTCTAATTCAGAAAAGAAACTGGATATGGCACTTGATGACATTTCAAAGAGTGAAAGAGTAGGATTAAAAGATTCCAGAAGAGGAAGAGGCAGAAGAGGCAGAGAGGGAAAATCCTTAACTCAGAAACATCCTATTGATTTGGGTTCAAAGATTTTAGTGTCTAATCTTCACTTTGGTGTAACAGAGAGTGACTTAAGGGTATTTCAGAGATGTTTTTACTATGGTTGACTGATTTTTGTTGTTTAGGAGTTGTTCTCTTCCATGGGGCCCTTAAAGAAAGTGTCACTGTCTTTTGATGCTCAGGGTAAATCAAAAGGTACTGCAGAAGTTGTTTTTGTGAGGAAACAGGATGCAATAAGTTCAGTTAAAAAGTACAACAATGTAGCATTAGATGGTTTGTTATTATTATTGTTGTTGAGAGAGTATATATAATATTCTGATTCTTCTTTTTTTAGGACGCCCCATGAGGATTGAATTGACTACTACTTTGCCATCTGGTGCTGAGTCTGCTGCTGCTGCTGCTGCTGCTGCTGCTGCTGCTGCTGTTGGTGTGTTGAATCGTATAGGAGGATCTGTACAAGAAAGAAGAGGTAGAGGTAGTGGTAGAGGTGGAAGAGGTTCAGCAAGAGGAAGAGGCGCTGGAAGACAGCCAAGAAGGCCAAAGACTGCAGAAGAATTGGATGCAGAAATGAATGCATACATGAATACTTCTAATGTTAATGTTAATGCTAATGCTAGTGCTAATAGTGTATGATTTTTATAGTTTATAAGTTGAATTAATTACAAATTGTTATAATTATTTGATATAGGGTGCAACTACAACTGCAACTGCAACAAATGTTACTGCGGAAAGAGAAGAAGGAGATGTTGCAATGGTTGATGCTTAAAGATTAGGAAGGATGGAAGGATGGATGGATGGAATGAATGAATGAAGAGTGTTAATAAATGATAGTTTTTGACCTCAATNGTTGTTTTTGTGAGGAAACAGGATGCAATAAGTTCAGTTAAAAAGTACAACAATGTAGCATTAGATGGTTTGTTATTATTATTGTTGTTGAGAGAGTATATATAATATTCTGATTCTTCTTTTTTTAGGACGCCCCATGAGGATTGAATTGACTACTACTTTGCCATCTGGTGCTGAGTCTGCTGCTGCTGCTGCTGCTGCTGTTGGTGTGTTGAATCGTATAGGAGGATCTGTACAAGAAAGAAGAGGTAGTGGTAGAGGTGGAAGAGGTTCAGCAAGAGGAAGAGGCGCTGGAAGACAGCCAAGAAGGCCAAAGACTGCAGAAGAATTGGATGCAGAAATGAATGCATACATGAATACTTCTAATGTTAATGTTAATGCTAATGCTAGTGCTAATAGTGTATGATTTTTATAGTTTATAAGTTGAATTAATTACAAATTGTTATAATTATTTGATATAGGGTGCAACTACAACTGCAACTGCAACAAATGTTACTGCGGAAAGAGAAGAAGGAGATGTTGCAATGGTTGATGCTTAAAGATTAGGAAGGATGGAAGGATGGATGGATGGAATGAATGAATGAAGAGTGTTAATAAATGATAGTTTTTGACCTCAATTATCTTTTCTCAAAGTAAAAGGATGAAGTGCGCGCTGGTTTATGGTTCAAGTGGAGCACTAGGGAAACAAATAGTTGCAAGTTTATTAAAGAATTCCTATGTAATATAATCTATTCTGTCCTTGTTTAACTCCATCTTGATTAGGGTTGCGTTATTGGAGTGGACTTTTTGGAGAATCAGCAGTGTACCCATCAGATTGTATTGAATGCTACAGATACATTTAAGCAACATGAAGAAAAGATTCTAACAAAATGTCAAGATGTATTATTGAAAATCTCCAGTAGTTTGGATACGGTTGTTTGTGTCGCTGGGGGTTGGAGAGGTGGTAATGCTTCATCAGAAGAATTGGTTGATTGTGTGGATTTGATGTTGAAGCAGAGTGTACAGACATCAGTTATTGCTTCAAGAATATCTGCCAAATACTTGAAACCACAGTAACCATTATCTCTCTCTCTCTCTCTATTGCAGGCTGATTTTTGAAGGAATGGATTGTTGGTGTTGACTGGGGCAAAGGCTGCTTTGGATGGCACACCTGGTAGGATTACGCTGCTCCTTAACATATGTGACCTTTATTGTATAGGGATGATTGGTTATGGTATGGCAAAGGCTGCTGTTTTACAATTGACCAAGTCTCTAATGAGTGAAGGAAGTGGAATGCCACAAGGAGCCAAAGTTGTATGTCTTTTACCGTAAGATTAGTTTGAGCAGAACGTTAAAACTTTTGGTAGGACTACGCTGGATACGGAGGCTAATAGGAATGCTATGCCTAAGGCTGATTTCTCTTCATGGACGCCTTTACATGCTGTGGCTGATAAGATTGTAGATTGGTCAACTGGAAATTGTGAAAGTGGTTTGTATGAAGTTGAGACAAAACAAGGGCAGACTGCATTTAATCTAAGAAAGTGATTAAAACAGTTCAAAGGTGGTAAATAAATAAAATCGTAAAGGGGGGATTTGAAACGGTTTGAAAATTTCACCGTGTATTTCCTTTGAGTGAATCACAATCAAGCAAACATGAATGAATCGTAAGCTTTTCGTGGATTATTCGCTTTAATTCGATTGTAGAATAGATACACAGTCTCCCTTGACTAAAAGCGCTTCTGATGCTGAAAAGTAATCATCCTCCTTCTATCATGCCAACTAATAATTTGAAAAGATCGCAAAAAGTTACGCCGTGGGATGTCGAGGGCGCAGTGGTGGATGGTAAACAACAGGAAATTGATTATGATAAATTAATTGTGGATTTTGGTTCACAGCCAATTACTAAAGAATTATTGGAACGCTTTGAAAAAGTTACTGGAAGGAAACCACATCGTTTTCTAAGGCGTGGAATATTCTTCTCGCACAGGGAATTGAATGATATTCTGGACAGGTACGAAAAGAAGCAGCCATTCTATTTGTACACTGGCCGCGGTCCATCTTCGGATTCAATGCATTTGGGTCACATGGTTCCTTTTATCTTCTGTCAGTGGTTGCAGGATGTATTCGATGTTCCACTGGTGATTCAGTTGACTGATGATGAAAAGTTTCTGTTTAAGGATTTGACTCTGGAACAATGTCATGAATTCTCTTATCAGAACGCTAAAGATATTATTGCTTGTAATTTCAAGAAGGAAAAGACTTTTATCTTTTCTAATTTGGATTATGTTGGTGGCGCATTTTATCATAATATTGTCAGGATATCAAAGGGTATTCCAGGGAGTCATTCTAAAGCTACATTTGGGTTTGATGATTCTTCCTGTATTGGTAAAGTTCATTTTGTTGCAGTACAAGCAGCTCCATCGTTCTCAAATTCATTTCCGCATATATTTGGTTCACGCTCGGATATTCCGTGTCTGATTCCCTGTGCCATTGATCAGGTATGTTTAATCTTGGGTTGAAGGAAACTTATTCTTTAGGATCCTTACTTTAGACTGACTAGAGATGTTGCTAGGAAGTTGAAATATCCAAAACCTGCTCTTATACATGCAAAATTCTTCCCTGCTTTACAGGGGCCTGGTTCCAAGATGAGTGCATCTGTTGATACAAGTGCAATATTCATGACTGATACTCCTGCTCAGATTAAAAAGAAGATTAATAAGCATGGGTTCTCTGGTGGTCAGGCTACTAAGGAGTTGCAGGAAGAATTGGGTGGTAATCCTGATGTTGATGTTGCATATCAGTATTTGAGGTTCTTTGAAGAAGATGATGCAAAGATTGAGCAGTTGGCGCAGTTGTACAGAGAAGGTAAATTGATGTCTGGTGAAATGAAGGCTGAGTGTATCAAATTACTGCAAGGATTTGTGGTTGATTTTCAGGAGAGGAAAGCTAAAGTTACGGATGAAATGGTCAAAGAGTATATGAATTCTGGAAGGAAAATATCATACATTGAGAATTTTCCTCCTCCTCCAGTTGCTGATACTCTCGCAGAGCAGGAAAACGAAAAGAAGGTAAACAAGAAGGACAAAAGGGCTGGCTCAAAAGAGAGCATCAACAGCTCAACCGAAAATGTAGCATCAAATTAGAATTCCGGAAGTTTCGAGGTAATAAAGACATTGGAAACAGAGTGGATCGTGGGTTTATTTTTGTGCTACTTAAAGCACAATTAAGTTCCTATTTAAGCACAGAGCATCGTGTGAAAAGCATTTAACCTCCGACAGCCATCATCGCCAGAACTTGCCTGTTAGAGCTTCTGCGATCGGACTTCCGCTGATGCCTTACAGACCTTCTGCATTACTTCTCTAACGATATCCAACTTAGTCGCCTCTGGGAGTCGATTTTGTTGTCTTTGCTGGTCGAAGGCCATCGTTATCGGTTTTGGTCTGTTGTAGCAACTTTGATAGGAAATTATTATCAGGCCTTCGACGTTTTGTCGTTTGTTTTACAGGTATTTCATCCGCATGTTTATCCTGTTTCAGCCTTTCCGTAGACTTTTCAATTACTCGATTATGTGCAGCGTTGTGTTTAATCACATTCTTCAGGAAACCGGAATCTGCTTTGCCTCTTCTCTCTGCTCTTCTCAAAGGCTCAACATACGCATCGACTCCGATATGTTCGTATTTTGTTTTTCTCTCTGATGCTTCTTTTAAAAGCATCTGTCTAACATATTGATCCAACTCAGTCGATGTCATCTGTTCAATATCCTTTGAGCTACCCATAGCAGCCCTTTGCAGTTTATCCACTGTCTCTGATAAAGAAGATATATCGTTTTTGCTGTTGTGCTTCTTTTGACTATTCGCCATTGTAATATCGCTGTCGTTTCGAACTTTGAAAAGACCGCTAAAAATAGATTGCAGTCTTGATGCGCTTTAGTTTGAAACTTGTATCTTTGTGATAAATGTCTGAGTTGCATCCTGTTGCGTCTTGGCTCTTATGTATTTGTATTACTGTGGTAGTTGAAGGCCTAATATATACAATCGCCTATCACCTACACAGCATAGATCTCAAGAAACGATGGGCAAACACAGTTCTAGGAGATAAGACAAAGTCGATTCCAGATTTCAGCGTGATATCCAATATAATTCAGACTATTGTGCCTCAAGAAAAAGGTTGATGCCATGATGATCATATTGTTGAGTCTAACGTTGTTCAGAGCTTTCAATACCTGGGTTCCTTCAATGTGATGTTGATGATTTTGTCATAAAGAAGCAACTGGCTAGAGGTGGTTCTGCATTGATATCTAGCGCAGAAATCACCAATGAATCGATTATACAGAGGGCTGGAGCTAATACCTGTGTAATCAAGAAGATACTCAATGGCGAAGATTGTCAGAATGAAGAACAGAAATCATCCTTCTGTCAAGAGGTGTCTTTGATGTGGTTCTACAGAAGCCACCCGAACTTCGTGAAGATTTACGGTTTCTGCATGAACCCAATGTTCATCGCGATGAAACACTATGAGTTGGGATCTTTAGGACAGTTTATGACCAGGCGAAGGGATGAATCTGGTCAAGTTACCTCAGAAGTCATTCTTCATTTCGCATTCGATATCGCTAATGGTCTTACTGCACTTCACAACAGTGGTATCGTGCATTATGACATGAAGCCTGAAAATCTTTTGGTTGATATTGACAAAGTTGGCAAACTTATAGTTGTTATAGCAGACATGGGAATATCAGCGATAGTTAACTCAGATTTAATCAATGTCGTGCGACATTTGAGAACAGTTCAGATTTTGGGAGCATCAGCTGCATTCGCTGCTCCAGAAGTATTTAAAAGATTACGACCAGGTGGACCAACTTCTATTCTTGACCTACAGATTGAGCCAGATATTGCTAAAGCAGCTGATATCTACGCGTACTCAATAACACTCTGGGAGATGGTCACCAAGAAAAAAGCTTGGAAACAGATAAGATCATGGGAAGGTATTGAAACCAGAGTTTGCTCGGGTGAAAGGCCAGAATTTCCGGAAGAAACTGAAAAGCTATGTAAAACCGATTCAATTGTACTTGGTTTAGTGAAGATAATTGCGGTAACATGGTGCCAAGATCCTGCTATGAGAATGCCAATGGAAAAAGTTCTAGTGGAATTACAAAAACTACACGATCCCAAATCATTGTGGCCTCTAACCATTGTTACCAACGACTCCAATGCTACTACAGCATTCGTTTCAAATCAAGTGATAACCAACGGAAATACCTCTGGAGAAGTTGTTTAAGCAGAATTCAATATATGACCACATTCGTACAAAAGAGAAAAATAGACATGATTTTAACATGATCGCGCCTGCAACGTTTCAGCATTTAAAGGACTGGTTATAAATGATATCGCAAGATAAGTCCGTGTTTCGTTCCAAGGAATCTTCGATCTCTCTCTCGACTCACCGAAACAGTCGAAACATTGTACGCTCAGACTCTTCATCGTATGACGTATAAATATATCAATTTACAACCCAGACACACAAAAGCGCAATACATTCCACCATTTCGGTACGGCATTGTAGAACATGGAGTGTTCAGAGGTGCATACCCAAAGCAAAACAACTTTAGCTTCCTGAAAAAGTAAGTAAACCGTTAAACGATATCATATAACACACTAGGCTGAAACTTAAGAGAATTCTCTCATTGACGCCTGAACCTCTGAATGAAGCTGCGGCAAAGTTCTGCGCGGAGGAGGGTATTGAAATGCTTCATATTAAAGTGGAAAAGCCTAAAGACACGATTCCTCTAACACCCTTAATTGTATTTCAAGCACTTCAAGTCTTAATTAGTGGCAAATATCCCGTGTATATTCACTGTTTGGATGGTGCAATTGTTACTGGCGTTGTTGTAATGTGTTTGCGCAAGTTCCAACTCTGGAGCGCACAAGTTGCAATGGCTGAGTTCTCAAGGCACACAAGAGACGGCGTAATTTCGGCAGAGGAAACCGAATTTCTTGAGAAGTTTGGGGCTCCTAATAATCCGATAACTGTTCCTGTTACAATTACTTTGCTTACGAATGATGAAACAGGTGTGTCTGATCAGTTTGTCGTGAATGCTTCTGAACAAGTCGCATCAAATACACATGAACTGGATCTTCCTCAAAGCATTCCAAAGTGGTTATGGAATGGTTCTATTCCATCTTCGTTCCTTCGTGGTTTGGCATTTAATCATAATATTCCTTACAATTCGCGTTTGATAAATTGTTCTTTAACATATGGACATCCATTTATTCGAGTTCGTATTACTGGCTCCCAAATTTCGACTCTACTTTCATACGACAAACAAGCTGTAATATCTCTATTTCCTACGAATTATGCTGGTCATGGAAAATCATTGCTGTCATTTGTTGCTACAACCACCAGTTCTCAGAGATCTGGCTCTATAAGCAAAGAGGGACCGTCAGCTATTGATGGATTTAAAAACTTAGAAGCTTCTGGGCAGCAGGTTCCTCTTCCGGTCGAAGGCGTCGTTAACAAAAAGAAAACTGAAAGCGCTTCTGAAAGCGACATCTCTCTGACACTAAAAGCTTTGGCACTTGAAGGAATATGAATAATATTTTATAATTTTGAATCTTCAGAACGAGTCAGCCAATTGAATTCCTGTGCCTTTCTTTGGGACATTGGTGAAATCAGGCAATTAATAACCACAGGCATTTTGCTTCTGTCTGCTTGTTGGAGTGCTTCTTTTAATTCACCTATAAAATTGTAAATAAATGAAAGAAACAGATTCACCTTGATTCTTTACTAAATAGCCCTCTCCGCCAAATGCTTTTGATATAAACTCATAGTTTGCGTCAGGCAAAAGTGCAGTAGAGGGAAGATCTTGCTTGTCCGCTTCTTCCCAATTACTTCTCTCAATACCGCTATAAATTCCGTTGTTGTTTATAATAATGAAAGTAATAGGAAGTTTAAATCTGCAACAAGTTTCAATATCCATTGCACTGAAACCAAATGCAGAGTCACCTTGAATACAAACAACACGTTTATCAGGATGAGCCAACTGAGCAGCAACAGCGTAACCTACGCCAACACCCATTGTTCCAAAGGAGCCTGCGTCGATTCTGGTTCTAGGCTTGTGCTGAGGAAATATTGTCCTCGCAATGTCCATTGTATTTGCACCTTCGCTAACAAATATGCAGTCTTCTGGCATCCATTCTTTGATTATTTTGAAGGCATTGTAGTAGCTCATTGGATTTTGAGTGGCATTCATTAAATCTTGAGTCTTCTTTTCGTTTAGTTTGATCTTTTTGTTTAATTCTGCCAGCCATTGTGAATGAGAAGGAAGAGCGATGGGTTCCTGTGCTTCTTTCAATGCAGCAACTAATTGACTAGCAACAGCGGAACAGTCGCCAACTAATCCCAAATTTCTTCCAGAAGAATTGTTTCCAATTTCCTCTGGACTAATGTCAATCTGAATAAACTTAACGTCTGATCTAAATCTTGGCTTTTCTCCAAAGTGCAGAATCCAATTAAGTCTAGCTCCAAACAAAAGAATAACGTCAGCTTCCTTTAAAGCAGTTGAGCGTGCTGCTGCTGCACTCTGAGGATGTAAATCTGAAATAACTCCCTTACCAGACGGGGTCGGAACAAAAGGATAATTCGTAACTTCTAAAAATTCTCTTATCGGAACTTCAGACCCTCTCGACAATGCAGCACCTTTACCAATTATGACAAGCGGTTTCTTAGCATTTAAAAGTTCTTTTACCGCTTGTCTTATCAAGACAGGATCAGCGAATGGTCTTGGTGCAACTTGATACTTGCAGACTGAAACTATTTCATCTTCCGACGATACTGAGCCAGTTATCAAAGACCCTGGAAGATCAATGTACGCAGCGCCAGGTCTTCCACTAGCAGCAGCTCTCATAGCTTTCTCGACGAAGAATGGAATGCGCTCAATAGAGTCTGGACGTGCAGCATACTTTGTAAATTGTTTAGCAGCCTGTATCTGATCCATTTCTTGAAACGCTCCTTTAGAACTCTGGTCCAGGTCAGAAGAACCAGCGAGTAGAAGCATCGGGAAACAGTTCTCTTGCGCATTAGCCAAACCAGACAACGCATGAACCAAACCAGGACCACTCACAACTAAACAAACTCCAGGCTGACCTGTAAAATATCCTACAGACTCAGCAACTAAGGTTTCTCAATATTGTACCCCAAGCGTTGGCGGCATATGCTGCTCCTTGTTCGTTACGCATTCCAATGAATTGAATCCCTTCCACACGGCATGCTTCTGCGACTTCAATTACCGGAATTCCCACTACACCAAAAACTACTGTCACGCCTACCATGATATTAAATACGAATGTTTATTGCTTGCCTTGTTTCTTAAGGGCTTGAGCGATTACCAAAGCACCGATCATGATGGTGACGAAATGAGGTGAAACAGCTCGATCATTTCCTGTCGCGAACTTGACAGACTTCTGTTGGTATTCCGATTTCGTTTAAAGCATTTTTCCAGAGTTCCTGATGAGATCGAAGTCTATCACCAGGACCTTTGACCTCTATCATTCTTACAAGTTCAGTTCCAGGCTTCCAAACGGTCAAATCAGGTAAACCACTGCGGCTATTTCTGTAATTTGTTGCAAACTTCTGCATAACCTTTTTTAATCTTTCGCTGCCCAAACACAAGCATAAGTCTTTCAAGTGATCAATAGGATAATCCCAACTCAAACCAACACAAGAAGGTTGTTTCTCCATAATGGAATCAAATGTTGTCTGTAGTAACTGAACAGCAGCTTTGATATCATTTATCTTTTCAAGTCTATCATCGATCTCAATTTTCCTATTAAGATAGAACCATTCGGTTGATAAATCCATAGGAGCAACCTGAAACCCGTGAATGAAAGCTCCAGGAACATCAGAGATAAAAAGTATATCGTAAAACAATAAAGAAAATAGAGTCGAAAAAAGAGAGCCCTCCGCATGATATCCTGTCCAACCTTTTTGTGAATATTCCAGTAAAACTCTTTCCTCGACAGTGACATGAAGCACATCTCCACCAGTGGAATTATCTCCCGTTTCCAGAAACCACATTGATTTTCTGGATCCTGAAGCTGAGCCTGTAACGACCTTTTGGCCAAATATGACTGAAGGGACTGCATCATTCTCTTCATCTGAGTAAGAATCTTTAACGCTGTCATTTGCAGTTTCTGATTCTTGTCTTTTCCGTTTGCGCTCTTTTGCATGAAGTAATGAATGTTCAATTCGAGCCTTTCTTTGTTCCAAACAGATTCTCCTTGATGCGGATACAGACTCATCATTTAAGGCCTCTTGAAGCACCTTCAAAGTAATTCTTCGCCGTAAAACTCTGTCTGCATCAGTCGCCGAAGTCATCTTAGTCTTTTCCTTCTTTCCTTTCGATTTAGAGTCTTCAATTACGAAATCGTCAACAAAGTCATCATCATCGTCAATTACAATAATAACGTTATCCTGCTCTTGCTGCGTTTCAGGGGAAGTATCACCAGGATAAAATTCTTGTAGCATCTTCAATGGAACATATCTCTCGCAAACCAAAGCTAACCGATCCCATAATCGACCTCTGCTCAGAGTTGAGCCCACAAAGCGAGGGGTGTACAAAAGAATTTTCAGGAGCATAAATTCTTCTTCTCGAAGTTTCAGCTTTGCATAAACTTCACAGGATAATCGAAGAAACCGCATCCATACAGATTTAGCGCTAAACCAACCACGCAGAACTTTTACGAATTCAGTCAGCTCTTCGGTAAAAACAGGTTCCTCTTTGCATAAGCAATTTTTGGCTTCTTGTAAGTACTTTTTAACAATTTCATGTGCGTCGGCATAATTCTTTTCTTCATAGAATTTCACCAAAGCATACTCAGCCTTCAACGCGTACTCATAATCAAGCAACTCTTGTCTGTTTTGAAATACAAAATAATTATCAAACTCATAATCCGGAAAGGACTTTTTCTGGAACTGTGTTAATAACTCGTCCACAAGAAATGATTCTTCCTTCCATTCAGTAAAACAGAAATAACTCAAGTGAAACCTCTGAATGATCTCAAAGTAATTCTCGTTCAACTTAAACACGTGACCCAGAAGCTTTCTTGCTCTTTCTTGAACTTTGCATACTTTCGCAGTACCATCAGCTTTGCGTATCCCAAACATTTTTTGAGCTTTGGCTTCCCGTTTTGCTTGCTCTTTCAGTTCAGCAATCATTCGCTCTTTGGTATTGTTACTGGAAGTCGGTATTCTCATGCTTTTGCATAATTCACGCAACGCATCGGAATTGAGTAAAATTAAAACATCATGCAAAGATGAACCAACTTCAGATGTCAGCAAGCCATCATCACTCAACCTCTTAAGACAACTTAAAGTCAATTCAGAGGTAAAACCATCATAATTTATGCTTTCAATTGAGTGATACTTTTTGCGCCGCCGTAAGAAAAGCCTGATGTATAGGTACTGAGTAGCAGCATTATACTCAACCTTGAACTTATTTATGAAAGACAATTCCTCCTCATTACACAAATCCGTATTAAGTAAACATAGAATCGTCATAAAAACTTTCCAGTAAATTGAATCCTTCGCTCTTGAATTCGCAATTTCCAAAGGCCTGCGCTCTTTACGCTCAACGGTTCGATCTGGCTCGCCTGTCAAATCTATGATCTCAGCCATTTCGTGAAAGAAACGCGACTTAGCGTTGTTTCAACTCTTTATTACAGACATTTCTCTGTGCATTTGAGTATCACACCAAGAATGGAACAAATGCTTTTCGATCTTTTGGGTATTCTTCTTTGAACTTGTCTTTGTACCAAGCGTGAATTTCCATGGCCCTTGGGAACAAGTTACAGAATGTCCACACGGCAAAACTCAACGCAGCAGTATTCCATACCATTATAGCAAAGCCAACCCATTCAATAAATTCACCGAAATAGTTCGCACAGCTGATGTAATTGTACATGAAACCAGTAGGAATGTAGTACTCAGTCTTGTTCTTTGACTTAGCACGAAGGTTCATCAATATTTCGTCGCTTTTAATGTTAATGTACATCCCTAATATGAAGATCAGGAAGCCTGCGTTCAAATGAAGGCTGAACATGTTCATATCAGCGCTCAGCCGTAATTGCGTCCCATTCAAGTATCCGTTAACGAAATTGAAGAATACCGCGAATAGCACAACCATGAACTGAGTTGGTTTCATTGACGGTGTTCTCAGTGTATAGACAATAGATCGATTGATGTAATGTATCAGCCAAACGATTAAACAGAATACTTGTGCAAAGGTTACTGGCCCAGTCGCCTTGCTGAAAAAGTAGACAAGCGACAAAGGGCTCACGATTTCCTGTATGAACCAGCCTAATTTACCATTCAGATCAAAGAGGTAAATAGCAGATCTTTCCGTCTTATGAAACCTTCCGTATGGGGCCTTTCTGAACTGCAGAATAATAAAAACAATCGCTGCAAGTGCCATCCACGTTAAGGCCAAATCATCAGTGTTGGTCAAATCGAAATTCGTCATCATGTAACAGACACTTGAAAAAGATGATTCTATTCAAAGTTTGTTTCATAGTTTTTCCAGGGAAGTCATGTGTGCTGACAATAGATATTGTTGCTTGTAATCGTTCTTCAGGTGGGTCCACTTAGTGCTGAGTATTTTCAGCCTGCATGCAAACAATACTGCGACGAAACACTTTTTAAGTCTGGCCTTCTTTGGTCTGTAAGCGCCAATTCTACTTGTGCTTATTCCTATTCTAGCTACCAACACCATAGCAAGACGTTCACTAAAATTAGACGGAAACAGAACAGAATTAAAAATTACCATTCTCTCAATCCTCCCATAAGCATTAGAATGTAATTCTTCTGATATATCAAATCAGATCTATAGCCAGCCTCTCTTCTGAGCCTAAACCTTAAGGCCAAATTCTCACTCACTAAAGTTTTGCAATGAGAGAAGTGCTTCTCTGGAGAATCTGATCTAATTGGCCGTCTTGAATCATCAATCGATCTCCTGAGAAGAGACTGCTCTTGTCGTAGTTGGTAAACTTCTGCTTGTAAAGCCTCTAAATTCAGCTTAGATGATCTTCTGGAAGAGCTGCCGTTACTCTGAGATTCTCTTTTGAGTTTCAGATATGCCTCTTTGTATGCTTCAGCTTCTTTCCGAACTTTGGTTATGATTTCAACGTATTCATTGATCTTCACTTTGAAGCGAGTAAGCAATTCACGTTTCTGAGTAAGAAGTCTAGTTTCAACACTTTTTTCGTCTTCTTTCGATCCAGATCCATTTTGAAGTGATAGTTGAGTCTTTAGATCTTGGATTACAGAGCGAAGAGCTTCGTTAGATTCCACTTCTTGTTCCCATACTTTTCTTAGCTGTTGCAAATGAGTCTGTAAAAGATTAATCGACGCATTAGACTCGCTTGATCTAAAGTGAGATGTTGACGCAGTAATCAGACTGTCTGTTGCTTCTTTCAAGGCGTTCCTTAGTTGATCAACTTCCGTTTGAGTGGCGTCTTTCGGGATGTCGATAAAAGAATGCGCAACACCTGCTCCATCTTCGGATAAGGCTTTCTTTAGCTCTGAAACAAGAACAACTAAGTTTCCTGTACTTTGATTATGATTTGAGAGTTTCTTGAGTTCATCATAAATCAATTCAACAAGCTTTGTGAGCTTTGCATCATGCTCATCATGACTAAGGTTGGCTGGTTTTGAATCTGAAGCATTTTTGATAAGATTGTCGATTACATTCACTGTTTCAGTTGTTCTGTGCAGCTCCTGACTGAACTGCATATCAAGATTGCTGACAGGTGAAGCCAAGTCCATATCAGAAGAAACAGTAAGTGGTTTCAGGACTAATTCCTTTTCAAGTTCCATTATGTGAGTATTCTTCCGATCGATTTCATCATTGAGCAGTTTAATAGTCTTTGTTGCATGTGCAAGACTTTTCTCGTATTCTTCGATCTGATCTGAGTCTAAACCAGTTTGATGATTCTCTTCACGTACAGTCTGCTGCAGGAATAATTGCTTTAGTTCTGATTCAAGCATATTGTTACGCTTTTCTAATTCTTGAGTTTGCTCCTCATATTGCTTCATCATCTCTTCCATGTGACTGCGGTACTCGTCATACTTCTTTGTGATGTCCATTAATTGCTCCTTCATCTTTTCAATAACTTCTTTGTACTTGATGGATTTGTCTTCAGCTCGGCGTTCATTTAGCTCATTTTCTAGTAACTCCAACTTCGTCATTATCGCCTCTTTCTCATGTAGCAGTTCCTTGTTGTCCGTTAAAACTTTGTTGCATTCAGTCTGGAGGACCTGTACTTCCTCATCCAACTCTTTCACTCTCAGTTCAAGCTGTCGACTCTTTAATGAATCTTTTCTCTCAGTTTTCTTGGATCTTTCTTCATAGTTATTGACAGTTTCTTCCAGATTCTGCTGAAGTTCAGTGTGTTTCGCCATCAGTTGCTCATACTCAAGATTTAAAGCGTCATTCTTCTTTTGAACAGAACCGTAATTCTGTCTAATGTCTTCAAACTGCTCAATGAGTCTCGTAAACTCGGAGGCAATATTTGATTTTTCATCACAAACAGCATCGTATTCTTTACGTAGATTACTCCACTCTTTTTCCACTCTTGTCAATTCATTCTTATAACTTTCATAGTCTGATTTTAAGTTTGAATGATCTTCTTGCAATTTATCAAAATCTGATTGTAATTCCTGGAACTCTTCTTTGGCAGAATCGAATTCAGATTTCAACAAAACATATTCTTCTTGAAGCTTTTCGTTCTCTGCTTGCTTTTCCATGAGCTCGTCATTCTGCTTCTTCAAGAACTCACACTCGTCTTTTGAGTCCTGGACTTTATGTTGTAGCTCATCGATTTGCTTCAAAAATTCGATGTGATCTTCTCCGAGTTTTCCAAATTCAGCAAGCTTTTGCGTTAAGCCAGAATTCTCTTCCATTAAACGCTGTACTTGTCGCTCTTGTTCTTGCGTCATAACTGCTTGATTTTCGAGATCTGAAATGACATTTTCATATTGAGCTTGTAACGAATTAATCCTTTCTGTAAGATCTGCCTTCTCATCCTTTGCAACAGATAGTTCTTCCATTGCTTCATTCAATCTTGATTCCAAAGAATCACGTTCGTCCGTTAACGTGTCAAGTGTCCGTCTTGTGCTGACATTGTCTTCAACAGCGCTTTGCAATGAAGTGACCTTCTCTTTGAGCTGATCTATCTCTGTCTGAGCGTTCTGTAGCTCCAACTTGGCTTTCTCTGATGCCATCAAATTTCTTTCTAGATCCTCAACACTTCGTTTTAGTTCTGAATTTTGCGTCTCTAAGCCAACAGAATTGCTTCTCAGTTGCTCAAGATCTGCTAAAATTTTCTCCAATACTTTAACTCTTTCAGCTAAGTCATCACGTTCTGCTATTATTGCATTAAGCTCTTCTTTAACATTCCTTGTTTGTTCAACTGTACTTTCCATCGATTGTATTCTTTCTTGAAATGTTTGCTTTTCATCCAAAACTTGATCATACTCATTTTTCAACTGTTCAAAGTCTGCAATTAATAAATCCATCTTGCCTATACGCGCTTTCAAATTATCTCGTTCATTTGATACTTCAATGAGTTTGTTTTTGGAGTTTTGAGCTTCTTCTAATGCTTCTTTGATCTTTCCAACTTCGCCTTTATATGTATCCCATTCTTTAGAAATAGCGCCTAATCCCATTTCTACACCATCAACACTACTCAGCACAGTCCTTATAAAAGACAGTTTCTCTTTGTAATGATCCTTCTCCTGAACAGAATCAGCCAATTCATTACGAATAGCCTGAACTTCCTCAGTGCTCTGCTCCAAGAGATTACTCAAATTATCAATTTCAACAACGTGCCGATCTTTAATATGTTCAAGCTCATTCTTCAATTGATTATTGTTCATCGTAACATCATCCAAATTCCTGATTAATGTTTCATTCTCTTGCCTCATTTGCGTTAATGTACTGCGCTCCTTCTCGAATGCACCCTGTAAATTATCATAATCCGACTGTAATGCGCTCTTTTCTTTCATTAAAGCATCATAGTTATCCTTTAATCGGTGCATAGCAGCTTCAGCACGATCTTTAGCCATACTCTCATTATTCAAAAGCCCCAACTGTTCCTCTAAATACTTTATGCGTTCCAACTGTGCCTTATTCTCAGTCTGTAACAATCTAATGACTTTCTGCTGATAATCTTCATCGTTATTGTTCAAGTCTGCGAGCGAGGCCTGTGCAGATTGCGAAACGAACTCAGGAGGTTGATCGTATTCAGGCGCATTATCGATAACGTGCGCAGGCGGTATCAGCGGCTTATCAGAGGCTTTCGGTTGCATCTGTTGACTTCCATTATCATAGTTTATAATCCCAAGGGAATCAACTGAGTAACTCTGAAACACAGAAACAGGACGACCATTATCACCTCCACCTGCTACTGTACCGCTATCAACTGCAACAGAAGAAATCAAATCTGATGAAAAGAATACATCCTTTGATGTTTTAATTGAAGGCTGATCTGTTTTAAGGGAATCATAAGAGTCTCTTGCAAGGTCTTGCATCGATGAAGCAGCACTATTCTCCATTTCGCCCGTTGCTCCGTCAGACTTCAGCGACTCCCGTGAGCTCATCGACTTTTTACGCCGCAACTTTTCCAATTTCTGTTTTGCTCTTTCCAGTTTCTCCTGTCTCGCTTCCATTCCGTTTTGATGAGATAATCGTTTCAACGTAGAAAAGAGGATAACACTTTATTTGGACCCAAACATGTTACTTTGACCAAATAATCCTGTTCCTGTGGTGGCAGGCTGACTCTGGCCGAATAAGCCACTGCCTGCATTTGTGCTCTGACCAAATAGACCTCCACTAGGTGCAGTAGATTGACTAAATAGACCGCCACTTGTGTTATTAGTTTGACCAAATAATCCTCCTGTTCCTGTTGAACCTGTAGTGGAAGTATTCTGACCAAATAGACTCGTGCCTGCAGTGGTTGTAGAAGGTTGACCAAATAAGCCTCCGCTCGTATTGGTTGTAGCATTTCCCGTGTTTGAACCAAACATGCCACCAGCATTAGTATTAGTACTTTGACCAAACAGACCGCCTCTTGTGTTTGTGGTATTAGTCTGACCGAAAAGACCGCCTGCTGTAGTAGAAGTATTAGCAGTGTTTGAACCAAAAAGCCCTCCACCTGTCGCACCAGCGTTTGTGGTATTACTCTGCCCAAACAGACCACCACCTGTTGAAGTAGAAGTATTTGCTTGTCCGAATAGCCCACCGCCACCTGTTGTGCCCGCGTTGGAACCAAATAATCCGCCACCAGTAGTCGTGGACGGTTGACCAAACAAACTTCCGCCTGTTGTGGAACCAGCTGGATTAAATAATGATCCTGTTGCTGTCGTATTAACATTAGCAGGAGCATTGCCATAAACACTTCTGTTAACCAGTCGACTTGCTACTTCACTCATACTTCCTCTACCATCAAACTTTGAGTAAACAGAAGTACGACCACTTTTGCCCATAGTCTTCTTCCATTTCTCGTAAACAGCCTCTAATTCCCATCCTTCCGTTAGTTTACGCTCAATACACTCAACAATCCTTGTCAATAAAGCGATCGCATCCTTCACATCATCAGCAGAGCACGCGCCATCGGTATCCATCTGAATTATCATATCCAAAGTTTCTGATACTTCATTCAGACTTGGCAGCGTGTAAACGTACTTCGACACCGCATCGTTCGGAGAGTATTGGCCACAGTGTTTTGTGCTGTCGAATATTTCCAATAATTCATTTATGGATTTCTTCAATGCCTGAACGTCCGGAAGATCTGAAATTGGCATGGCTGGTATTTTAAGCTCGACCGGTTCAGGGTTGATGGAGTGCAGACTGAGTCTTGTCTGTTGGATCTTCTTGTCGAGGTTTATCAAGTAATTCTGAACATTCTGTGGTAAATCATTAAATTTGGTTTCTGGACGGAAAGGGACTTGTTGCTGTTGTTGTAGCTGCTGAGGCTGTTGCTGTTGCTGAAAGAGTTGCGTCTGTGGTTGCTGTTGCTGCTGCTGCTGTTGTGGTGCTTGGAATGAGCCAAACGTCGAAGTCCCAAACATTTTCGGGTAAAGAAAATTGTTTATTGGAATGTCATTAGCTCCTTATGAACTACCGCCAATTAAGACTACGGTAACTTTACTGATCGCATTTGTGGTTACGCTGCTGTGGGTTTCGTTTAATTTAAAACCTCAACTCACAATCCTACACAACGAGCAACATGATCATGATCATTTGGATTTTAAATATTATAATGTAAAGTACATCACAAAGATGCCGCATGATATTCGACAATTTTCTGATGTTTTGTATATTCCGAGTAGTTCAAAGGCTTCTTATGGTATTGATACTTTGAAATTGTTTGGTATGAAGTCATGCTTTGAGATTTACTATTGCTCAACTTCTGCTGATGATTTGAATTTGTTTCAACTTTATTTCTATGATATTCCTTATGATAATGTGTACGTTAATACACTCTGCCTTACATCAGAAGATAAAAGGTTTAGCTTTGATCATTTGTATGAGTACTTGCTAAATACTTCAATATCAACGCGAACATTCAACATGTGCAACTTTACTGGTGTTCAACAGAGCCAACTTGTCGGTCGAATTGATATTCCTTCCTATTTGCTTCCTTTAAAGAATCTGTACATGCCATTAGTGTCTATTATCATTCCGGTTTATAACACACAAAGATTAGATTGGTTCTGCACAACATTACGGTCAGTATACGCTCAGAGCTTCCAGGATTTTGAAGTTATCATTGTTAATGATGGATCTTACAAGCAAGAAGTACTGTATGCCCTTAAGCACTTGCGGCATGGTACTTTGAGGGATGTGTACGGGAATTACTGTTACTTGGATAATAATGGAAATACCAAGATGAAACGGTTAAGAGTTGTAGATCGAGTAAATGGAGGATTATCAGCAGCAAGAAATACGGGCGTGCGACACGCTAAAGGAAAATATGTTTTGTTTATTGATCCTGATGATTACATGGATCCTTATTGCATTGAACATCTGGTTATAGGTGCAACAATAACAAATGGACAACACGCAACCAGACTTTCAGATTATACGTATGCATTTGTTTACCCATCGGTTATCCATATAAACGAATCTAAATCTCGTCATGATGGTACATCTTGCGATCATCGGAAGTTCTATGGTTGTAGTGATGGAATGAAAGAAGATACAGTTTGGGAAGGAGAAGAGGCCTTCACAGAATATTCTTTGAGACTCTTGAAAAAACAAAATTTCATCACAAGTACTGCTCTCATAGATCGATCTGTGTATCTTCATGTTGGTGGAATGTGTTCTGTTAATTATTATGAAGACTACGAGTTCTGGGCAAGAATGGCTTCCCTAGGATACGTCGGAAAGTTGGTTCAAAGCGCGAAATTCTATTATAGACGTCATCCTCATGGTCAAAGTACTTCGATCCGAAACAGGTTGACAGGCGAAGACTATGATGAGGTAAAGAAACTCAATCCGGTTCTGTTCGGCAGCATGGAAAGAAAGGACGTTTGGGAAGCAGCTAAAGCAGGATCTGCGGAACTTAGATGCTATCTTAGTGGGCAAGAAACTCTAATACCTTCTCCGTATAATCCTTTGATTTTAAACAGAGCTAGCAACAAAAGAAGCGTTCTGTATATAGTTCCATGGTTAGTTACAGGAGGTGCTGATTACTATGATTTAGAGGTTATCAAAATCATGTCGAAGTTGGGATTCAATGTTGTTCTGGTTACCGAACGACACATTCCAGGATTTATACAGAAAGTGCTCGAGAAAGCCTCAGATTTTGTTGAAAGCATATGGAGACTACAGCAAATGAGTAACTCAAGTATTGATCACGATTTCATAATCGATTATTTGGTATCGTCAAGAAAAGTGGAACATGTCATTATTCGAGCATCTCTTGCAGGTTATAGAGCTGTTTCACGATGGTCTTGTCCTTCTTTCAAACTAAGACGAGACTCTGTAATAGTCAATGATTTCGACTTCAAAAATATCAAGGCTATAGATATACTGCATGTTCAGGTACCGCAAGATTTATCGGCATGGGAATGGCGATCAGGTTTGTTAGCAGGCAAGTTATGGAATCGCGTTGTGATAAGCGAAAACTTGAAGCATTATCTTGTCTCTAATGTTATTTATGGACAAGATTCTTCATTAATCGATGAGAAGAGAACAAGTTGCGGCCAGTATCTATTCAAAACTTTACTTCCTGCTGATCAACAGCGCATAATGATTGTCCCTCCGCCCATAGTTACTGAATGGCCATCGCCTTCAGACACGCAACTTTTAAATCAAGTTGTTGAGCCTAGAATATTATTTATTGGACGTTTTGATATGCAGAAAGATCCATTTTTATGGCTTATGACTGCATTTTCATTATTTCAAGAGTTCAGTTCCACGAAAAAAACCATAAAGTTTGACATGGTTGGAGATGGTTCCTTGTTTGAAGATACCAAGAAATGGGCCAGGGTAAAGTTCCCGAAGTCGTTTTATAATCCTTATTCAAAAGACAGTCCTTTGACGATCCACGGTAAAATGGAACACTCTGACATATACAAATTACTTAATTCCAAAACAATACTGCTGATGACCTCGCGGTTTGAAGGCGTTCCTATGGCAGCTTTAGAATGTGCATCTATGGGAGTTCCCGTTGCAATCTTGGATTGTTCAAGTCGAACAGGTGGTGGTTACAAAGACTTTGATGCAGAGCCAGGAAGTGACTTGTGGTCCTTGATCAGGCTAGTACAGCCGGAGTGGTCTACAGATCCTTTGAGAGATAATTTCGAAGGTTCTGCCTGTCACTTTGATTATACGAAAACCTCCAAGAGATTATCAGATGCGCTCCATAGTTTACTTGACACCATATCGCATGATCGATTATCATGGTATCGGCGATATCAAAGGGCGTCATACTTTAGAAAGCAATTTTCCATCAAGAAGTTTAAACAAAGCTGGGAAGATGCGCTTACGGAAGTTTGATTTCCTGCAGTCTCATAATAGAATCCTTGTTTCAGCATTATTTCTGAGAACTACAAAGCCTTCATACGTTCTACGCTGTCTCTTTTTCTCCATGATGTAAGTTGAACATCGGGATGTTTTTCATGACCTTCGTATCATTGGAAGACGCTGCTATAAATAACACTCGACAATCAAACAGCCAACTCTTCGAGTCAATGGTTTCTTCAGTTAGAAGTATGATCATAGGCGCACTCTTCGCTGCTTTGATTATAAGCACGTCTTATGCAACTGAATTAAGAAGAATTCAAGATATGTACTATCAGTTACCTGAATCTTTGGCGCTGAGTGCTGATAACATGACAAGCACGGTTGTCACGAACAGAGCTGTGTCGTTTCACTTTGATACTTTCGTTATTTTTACATCAAAATTAAACATTTTTGCGAAGGCTGCGATCTTTGATACCAATGGTGCTGAAACTAATGATGGGCCAAATCCAAACGATTACATCACAATTCTAAGCAGGTCGATTGAAAACACGAAGTCTGATGTGAATGGAAACCTCAAGTATAGCGTACCTCTATTGCCACTCAAATCTACGAATGATATTCCGTCAAACAAGCGGTTGGGAGTTGTGTTCACGACGGACAGCACCGAACCATCGGTTGCTGGTTTCAAGTTGACTCATACGTTCAAGATCGTGGAGAGCTGTAGTAGCGTCGCTATCAAACCTTGCTTAGATGCTTCAGGTCAACAATCGAGTCTCCCACCTGGTGATCCTTACTTGGTGGTGCTTGGTGCAACTCTAACCAACACAAACAAAAGCGAACGGGCGAGCGTGACATTTGAATTACAGCCTTTAGAACTGGAAGATTTTAACCTGAGGGTACAGGACGTGTATGATCTTTATTATAATGGCACAGAGAATGATCTCTTTGCAAGTGACAAAAGTGCCTTCCTACCAGATAACTTATTCACTCCTTCTCAGAAGTGCTTGGATAAGTTCGTGCCAGAGAACCAAAGAGAAGGCAATTCAAGGATTACGAGGCTAACACTCCAGTTTGGCTTTGAAAATCTAAATTTGGCTCTTGCTATTCGACGTAGGAAGCCATTGGATCCTCAAGTACTGCTGAGTACATGCAAGGGCGTCAGAGTTGTGGTTTATCCTTCTTCAGCAAACTCTAAACTAAAATGTCAAAGTGCTCTGGCCCCAAAACAATGCGATAACACCTTGACCGCTTTACAATGGGTTTTCTTGGCTGTTGTAATTGTTTTGGCTATTGTTGTGATCACAGTTTTAGTTGCGCTGATATACTTGCGTGGTGGTAGGAAAGGCACTGATTCCTCGCGAAATCTGGTGGAAGGGAACAAGTTAAAGCGATTAAGATCAAAAGCCGACATGCAGTCTCAATCCAGTTTGAGTTACATGGATAAGGGAAAGTCAAAGTCAAACAATAATCTCTGGTATCTTCAAAGCGAAACTACTACAACACCTACCCTTCCTTCAAGTCGATCATTTAACGGAGGCTTATCACCAAATAGCCCAGTAAGATGATGTCATGAAAGAATAGTTATGCGATACAATAGATCTTTTCTACGAATTGGTTGCTATTTATTGAGGTTGGGCCTTCTCAGATAAAGCGCACCAAAATTCTCGTTCAAAACAGAGTTTGAGACAAAGCTGAATCCTTTGAAGACGTCGTTGGCATTAACAGAGTGTAGCACATTATCATGATCAACAGGAGAGTCAACAACAGGCATATTCGTGAAAACATTCGAGAAGTTTGTCGTATCATCAGCTGCTGTGATGTCAGGTTTAATAGGAGGATCAAGCTCCCGTTTCAAGAGCTTATCCCATTTTATAGGCTTGAAGAATCTGTGTTTCTTTATATCATCCGCCCCTTGAGATCCCAACCTCACTGCAGCGGTCTTTCGAAGCAATTTTGTGAGCAAATCCTTGGCATCAACAGTGAGAAAATAAGGAAGAGATAGCTTCTTATTGAGTATCATATCAACAGTCTTCTTTCTGTTATTAGATGTGAAAGGCGGACTTCCTGTCAACATATCAAAGGACAGTGCACCTAAACTCCACCAGTCACATGTCTTATCATATGCAACATTAGCCAATATTTCTGGTGCCTACAAAATATAAATATTCTTGAAAATGTTCCTGTTACCATATATTCCACAGTACCACAAATGCTGTTTGCCTTCTCATCAGATATTGATACTTTACTCAAACCAAAATCAGTCAATTTCACATGGCCTACTTCATCCAACAATACATTCTCTGGTTTTAAATCTACAAAGATAAACACTCCTTGTAAAGACGCAAGACAAACCTCTATAAAATATTCCTAATTTGTGAAGATGTTCCAGAGCCAAAACAAGCTCAGCCATGTAAAACATTGCAACATCTTCCAATAACATCTTTTGCTTTTCCAAATACATAAACAATTCCCCTCCTGGCGCATAATCAAGAATTAAATACAATTTTGAATCAGTTTGAAATGCATAAAACAATCGAACTATGAAAGGATGCCTAACTTCTTCTAAAATCTGGCGCTCTGTTTTCGTGTGCTCCGTATCTTTAGCGTGCAGAACAATGTGTGCTTTCTTCAAAACTTTCATGGCGTAATAATGACCCGCATCTGAGCCTGTCGACTTCTGCACCAAAAAGACTTTTCCGAATGCGCCCTTTCCGATAACTTTCAGTAAAGAGAAATCTAACTTTCCAACTTTGCGTGCTGGCGGCGGTCCAGACCCAATCGAAGATTTTAAACCCACCGCAGCAGTTTTTGATGGCAGCGAGGAAGATGCAGCAGCTGCGGCAGAACCATTTGCATTTGGAGTAACAAAGTCAACGTTTCCAATAGTAACAATTATTTCGTTATCTTCTTCAGCGTCGATTTCAATTACGTTGTCTTCTGTATCTTTCTGTGTCTTCCGGAACTTGAATGCTTCCTTGTCTGTTTCATAATGATCATCGTCATCGTCGTAGCCCTCATGTTCGTCCCCAGCGGTGCCACTGAAATAATCATCCCGTCCAGTCGAATGTGAAAAGTGGCCGTCTGATGTTGGCGAATCCTTCTGCTTTCGCTTTTCGTTTCCACTCGTTTGATCCTCCCGATCGTAATCGTCAAAGCGAAACATCTTATTATTAAAAAGAACAGGAAACTTTATTTAATTTTGCTGTTTCAGCTTTTCGAGTATCATTTTTTGTTCTGTTTCCTTATCAACTGTCTGTAACATTGCAATCTTGTCCCGGTACCATTTCTGAATGGGCTGAAACACGTGCGGATGACCCTCATTTAGTTCATCCCACTTACCAAATAGAATAACACACACAGCAGCTACAGCGCAATAAGACCACAGCGCTATCTTGAACCAGGGCTTATTACATGCCACAGCAATTCTAAAGATATCATTAGGTGGTAATCGCTCATCCAGAATTCTCAATATTTCCTTCTCTTGCTGCACATGCTCAGGTATTTGAGAATTTAAGTTGTAGCGTGGAGGTGGTGGAAGGTAATGAATAAAATCATCGGCTGTCCCATCGTTGCCCATAATCGGAGAGCGCGCTGTGTTCTTTGTGGCCTGCTGCTCCTCTTTTGGTGTCAATTCTTTCACTGGAGGTACCCAAAATAATTGTCCATCAACTTGTACAGGCGATGCGTGCGTTTGTGATAAGTTTGGAGCGTGTTCTTGCGCTGGGATTAATTCTGTTGTTTGCTTAACGGTTTCCGTCTTCACGGGAGCATCGACTTCGACCACTTTGGTTCCTATTTTTCTATTAAACATATTAAGAGGTCTTGTGATGCTATTCATAGCATTTAAGCGAGTTGTCGGCAAAAATCGTTTCAACATTTACGATACAAAAAGGATTTTTATTCTTATAATTTACCTTCCCACCCTCTGGAATGCGTCAATGTGATGCTTCCACTCGGTGCCTTTAGCATTAGACAGAATCCAGTGCTTCAGAGTATTCTTGTACTGCTTCTTCTTCTGATCATCTTCTTTCGTGTAGAAGCTTTTGTAAACGTACGGAAGAATTATCGGAATAGCGTGGTTCGTGAACAAGAGAACGTTTACATAGAAATACTCTGCCGTATCATCCTCAGATGCATCAATTGAAGGTCCTGTGTAAGGAATGGGGTCAGATAACATAATCTGTTTAACAAGATCAAAGGGCATTCCTGTATTAATAGCAATCTTATTGACAACTGAGTAGTTTTCCTTATCATCAAGATCTTTCTCAACGTGACACGACATTCCAGAGATCTAAGATTAGACAGAAACATGTGATNATTATCGGAATAGCGTGGTTCGTGAACAAGAGAACGTTTACATAGAAATACTCTGCCGTATCATCCTCAGATGCATGAATTGAAGGTCCTGTGTAAGGAATGGGGTCAGATAACATAATCTGTTTAATAAGATCAAAGGGCATTCCTGTGTTAATAGCAATCTTGTTTACGACTGAATAGTTTTCCTTATCATCAAGATCTTTCTCAACGTGACACGACATTCCAGAGATCTAAGATTAGACAGAAACATGTGATAATGTTACAGCTAATGGAATTGGCTTTACTCCTTCATTCCGTAAGCGTTGCACTTCAATATCGCGCACATTGTTCATCCAAGCAATAATTGCATCTTTCATCTCGCTCGAATCACAAAAGGATTGAAAATGTATTTTCCGAGCGACATGCAAAACAGTCGGCAAGATTATTACAAAGGAAACTCTTCAAGAAACAGCGCTACAGCCGGTGCTGCTGCAGGAGGAAGACAGAGAATTATTAAAGGAATCGATACTTTGCTATCTCCGTTGAATCATCAGAAAGGATCAAATAGCACGAGTCCTTCAAATAGCGATGATATCTCCGGTGCAAGCTCTACTAAACATGCTTGGAATTTGATGCCTACAAAATACGTTCCTGTTCCTGACGCTCAAGTGGCTGGTCATAATGCACGGGAGTCAGAACCAGAAAGGAAAAGAGTCTCTGCTGCGCCGTACTTTCGCTCACGCTTTACGGAAACTGTTGATAGTCGCAGAGCATCGGTCGGTTCTACGAGTTCTGCTGGAGCTGTTAAGTCATATTCGAGAAGAGAGCACCGAGATCGTTCGCCGAGGTTTCCGCCTTATGATCTCGACCAGGCTGGTTCAAAATCATTGGATGCTCCTTCTATTGAACCGAAAATAGCGTTTGCTCCTTTGGCTATTGTGGTCAATGATCCTACTCCGCCAAGGCTTACCGAGAGGGACTTTAACATGATTGTTTCATCTAGAGAAATGTATGAATTACTGCTAAATCAGAACCGTGAAGCTGTTCGTGCTAGCGGAGGTCGTTTAAATGGGAGACTCCTTGAGAATTTGTATTCCGCGGAAGCAACTCGAACACGAGCAGAAATTATAAGAACAAATCTCCTTGGAGGGTCAATCGTAGCATCATCGGCAAAATGCAAGGTCATTCTCTGTGATCTGATGGACATTTATCCAGAACATTCTGTCCACCTTGCTTCATCAGCTTCGGGGAAAATGGAGTTATTTTTTAGAGTATGCTGTGGCCTTCAGGACTATTCGCACATGATCCAATTGGTAACGAAACTAATCTCATTGAGAAATACATTTTACGGTAATAGGAGGGTTCTGCACGAGAAAGTCAATGCAGCTATGGATGACACAAAAAGTGACTTAAAAAGTATTGTGAGTTTACATTGCGTAAACGGTGTTTTTAACAAATGGGACCTTATCAAAGCTGTTTCAAAGGAAAGGAAGTATAATAACAAACAAAATGGAGTCCATCGGCCGCAGAGTATTAAACTTGAACCAAAATTATTCGAATATGTTCCTCCTCAAGATGATGATCTCAATGAAATTATTCCTACGAGAAAGATTCACGAGCTTTTAGTTTACCAGGAAATTCCAGGCTGTAACGCTGGGAGAAGGATTGAAAATGTTCGATATTCAGACACCGTGAAAAAGTTCAGACAGGATTATATTGCTGATCAACTTTTGGGTAGGACTCGACCGATAACGCTGGATTTGTTTGTGATTTTATGTCATGCTTTGGGTTCCAATACAATGCTAAAACGCGGTGACGTTGTCGAAATGGCTGTTCAACTCAAAAGAATTGCAGAAATAGCTACAACTAATTCTGATAATATTGGTTACATGACTATTTACGAATCCTTGTTAGAATCCTTTATAAGAGAATGTAAAATGTCTGAATATTCCGATGATATTGGCGAGCGATTGAAAAT
>JALGPX010000021.1:42419-56168 GCA_023515795.1 Amoeboaphelidium occidentale | reverse complement strand
ATCTGAGGATGAATATGCTGAAGTTTCTGATGCTTCGTTTGAATCCGATAATTATAGTGAGCAAAGCGAGATTGCCATGCAAATGGATGAGAACTTTCCAACTGTGGCTTCTCCTCCTTTTGAAGATCAACAATTATCCAAGCCCCAATCTTCCTCTTCCAAGCTTGAGGAAATCGAAAGGGAAACAGAGTATCTCAAGAGTCTAATTGCGAAGGAAGAACAGAAGTTTAAGTCGTCTTCTCCTTTGATGAACTCACAGTCCGTGACACCCGCCGAGAATTCTTCAACGTGTTCGAAGTATCAGCAGATTACCGATGCTAATCAATCACCCTCTGCAGCAATGAAGAGAACTCTCACATCGCAATTACTTGGGAAAATACAAGGAATCAGGAAGAAAAGAATCGACAGAAAAGACCTACAGGAGACTGTCACAAAACTGCAAAACACATTAAAGAACATGGATGATGAAATCGTCTGGGAAGAACAGGAAGTATCCTCGATAAGGAAAATGCTTAGCTTGTTGTCTGAAATGGAAGCTAAAAACACTCAAGCCCCTCTTACAAACTCTCGTTCAGACGAAAATTCAACATCAAGGTAGTTTGACTAATTTTTAGAAGAAACATGTTTTAGCGATATTGCACCTTATGATTCTTTTCTTTTTACTGAATTTATGCGATTATTACAAGAATGCGACAACCACTTTGTCAAAAAGAATTTGGAACATACAGAAGATTATGACTTCATGCAAAATGATACCAAATATTATGACTTTGTCAATTACGAGCTTGAACCGTTCAGTTGTTCAGGATCCAATGAAAATACGACAAGATACGTTTCTATCTTGTCCTGCACAAGAGGATACCGCTTCTTACAGGTTGTCTCAAGGATAAAAGAAGGTGATTATGATCTTCTTGGGTCCCTCTATGCGTTTGATTACGACTTTGAGGAGCCTTCAAGTTCATTGAACAAGACTTTATGTCTTTATGGTTGCATAGAAGACTCGGAAACGCGAGATAACGAAAGAATCTGCACAGATTCTCAGTGTAAGAGTATTCATTTTGAGGAACTGCTACTCCCTAGGCGCGGCAGAAACGGCGATAGAGAAGCTGAAATTGTTTTAGTTTCTTTGATGGATTATTTCAAAAAGCATTTCATTGAGACAATGCCGCCAACTGCTCTGAACGCAAAGAGTATGATCCAGTTTTGGATAAGAAACTTGCGAGAGGGAGAATGGCGTAACTCAATATCCTTTAAAGACTTTGCTGATATCCTCTATCAGATCTCTTCCTTGTACTTTAGCGAGAACGGATTTCTAGCAGAATAGATTTCAGAAAGGTGATCTTCTTTTCAGGTTCAACTTGAAAAAAAATTTGATATTGTAAAGAGGCATGTGATAAACAAGAATGGAACGGTGATTCCGTTATTTTTACATGCTTGTGACTTCCATCGCACTTCTCGTGTTCTTCAGTAGTATTCCGGTTTAAAGGGATTTTGCTAGGACAGTTGATCCACTAGTTGAACCTGTACTGATTTCTCATTCAAGACAATAAATGAATTCACTTTAGTGCGATAAGTGGACATCTATTCTGTATTTTGAGGTTCCGTTGCAACACCGTCGTCAACTCGAGTGGCTAATTCTAGTTCTTCTGCTTCGCGATCCGGCTGCGCAACTCTCCCGCACCCACACCTTTTGAAATACCCAATGATCGCCTCTGTTCCTCTTCTAGCAAACTTGTACTGTTTGTAGTAGAGTCCCAAGAAGATGACGACCATTCCCGCTCCCGTACTTCCAATTCCCCATCCGGCCGTCTTGAGCCTTTCTTCGGTATTATTGATGAGACCGAGTCCCACAACCATAAAGACCAAGGCAATGCTAAACCAAATTATAGATATCGTAACGGAATGATCTAAGAAGTCAGCAGTTACGAAAATCATAACAACTTACTTTACCTGATGAAGGGATCTTGACAATTAACGGAGTATACTCGGTTGTGGCCCTGATCGAAGAAACTTGTAAACCGGGTCTTAATGGCTGCCCGTCTTCGTTTTCATAAATATCAATAGGGCCCTTGTATTCACCAAAACCAACACGAGGGTGTGCAATGACCGAATCCAACAAAGCACTGACGTTAGCAGACGCTGGCAGTATGAAATCAACAGGGTCGTAGCTTCGATATTTAACCCAAATGCTTATTGTATTAGTTGCAGCTGCTGCTGATGTTGCTGCTTCCAAAGCCATGATCGTGAAGAAAACGGCTATAGAAACAGAACGTGATTCGGAGTAATTGCTTGGTTTGATTGGCTGAAATGATTGTTTCGTTCAGAAATCGCGACGTAAATTAATTTGTTGCTAGCAGCGCCACGTAGATCATCACATGAATGTATGCACTTTAAATTCAATGACACGTGACGCCAAAAGTTCAGAGTCTGGTCCTCGAGCAGACTTTGGTAGTTCTGGATTCTGTGAACGGTTTCAATTATCAACTAGTCGTAAAGCACAAGGTGCAATTTGATCTATAAGCAGTTGTCACACTTGATCAAACGAACAATCCTTGAAACACTCAGATGGTACAGATCTCTCACTCTCCGTTAGCTCTCTCGTCAATGAATCAAGCGAGTGTCTGGAATGATCGACATTTAACATCGCGATGATCTTTAGTTCGCACTCTTAAGTTGAAACCGAGTTTCTTAATCAGAACTTAGGAGAGATTTGAAGAATAAATTCCATTGTCATTTTTTCTAACTTCTACTAGGTTCACAGGATTCAGAAACGTGATCTTTTTTTAGATTTTCTACATGCAGGGTGGTGTCGACGCAGTAAAAGAAGCTATATTGTACTTGTCTAAGTACGCTAGCATATCATCATTGGGTGAACTTGATACAGATGTCTTTGAGAAAGATAATCACATCGCCTTGTCGGACTCCAGAAGACGATCATCAGTTAAGTCCCTTGTTACAAGTGGATTTCACAAGATATCCGGATCGCATCGCAAGAGCCAGGATAGTTCTTACACCGAAATAAGGCCTAAGGCTGTACCAAGGCAGAATGCAGCGCATCTCAAGTTGGAGTTCTATCAGACAATGTTGATCAATGCTGCTGAAAGGGTTTCATCTATTGTCAAGTCGATATATACGCTTCTATGCACTGATCAATACCAAGAGTCGTCTCAGCATACTGATAGCTTGATAGAAGCGTTGTTACAGGAATTAGTTCCGTCTGCGTTATCATTGGCATGGCTTGTTCCTTACGCGGCAGGAAGCGTGATCACGAAGAAACCCAATGTTCAAGAGCATTTAATTTCAGGGTGCGAGCACATTTTATGGTGCTTGAATGACCTCTTATGTGCCGTTCATGAAACGCAGAAGATGAGCAAGTCAAAAATTATCGTGGTTCCTGCTAAAAGTGTACCAGTTGGAAGAATTAAAAGGAAACCAGTTGAAGCAACATCCTCCTTTATCACAAAAGATCAGAAAGACAAAGCACTTGTGAAAGATGCAGTTAACAGAACTATAAGAGCATTTATTGAGTTCATGGATCGTGTTAAGGTGGCAGAAGACTGGGCAACAGCTGCCGCAGGTAAACACGAAAAGGAAGGATTCGTTTTAGACCTTTCGCAAGATCCTTATTCCGTTATGAACATTGAAACGATGGGTAAATCACGAAGACAATCATACTTCAGTTCAAGAGATCAACGAATGAAGCGTCCATCGATTGGCGAACTCGTTCTTAAAACTCCGGTGGATGCCACAGCTCCGCCGTACGAGCAAGCATGTCCTAACGTCGTGTACGCGACATGGGAAAAGAAACCTCATAGACTTGTTGAGACATGCAAAAATATTGTTAAGTCTCAGATTGATCAATTGAATCCAAATGCAGATGGAAACCCAGACAGGAAAGTATCTCTGCCTCCTTCTTACAAGACTATTGCAGAAAAACTTGAATTGTTGAATATTCTAGATCCTGAGAATGATTACGAAATCGTCGCTATAGAACACGAAGATCAAAATCGAACACAACAGGATGCAAGAGCATTAGAAGAGATCTCAGCGAGAGTCAAGATAACAAGAGATTTTAAACGAAATTGGATAACAAAGAATGATGATCAACAATTCATTGGCGAAATTACATTAGTTGGCCATCATTTGATATTGTCAAAGAATAAGAAAGGACTCAGAAGACCATTGATTGCTACAGAAGTCTCAAATCTAACATTTGAGCTTCACGATGAAGCAAATGCCATCAAAATCGGTGATTTAAAGACGCGCGACACTCTCTTTACTGTCAAATTCACTCTGGAAGACGCTAAATTATGGTACGATAGAATCACGAAACAATAAAAAATAGTTCTTTTACTCGAACTCTTCATATACTTGATCAAAGTATCGATGAGTGAGCGCCTTTTTAGCAGATAACCTCTTTCCAGGATCGTAGTTGAGCATNTGATTTAAAGACGCGCGACACTCTCTTTACTGTCAAATTCACTCTGGAAGACGCTAAATTATGGTACGATAGAATCACGAAACAATAAGAAATAGTTCTTTTACTCGAACTCCTCTTCATATACTTGATCAAAGTATCGATGAGTGAGCGCCTTTTTAGCAGATAACCTCTTTCCAGGATCGTAGTTGAGCATGTTCTAAGAGATTAGTGATTACAAACAAACCTGAATAATTACCTCGAGAAGGTCTAAACCTGTTTCATCCAACTTTGTCACAACATCCTGTAAGTTCTGTCTAGGCCATTTAGGGAAAGAAGATTTGAAATCAGGAAGTCGAGAAACACCGGGCCATACATCTTCGTTAGGTGTACCAAGTGTCCTGAATATTCTAAATATTTGATCAATCTCGGAATCACCAGCAAACAAGGGCTGGCTCATAGCCATTTCAGCAAAAATACACGCAACACTCCAAACATCAACCGCAGTCGAATAATGTTTAGATCCTAATAGAATCTCAGGAGCACGATACCAAAGAGTGACAACTTCGTGTGTGTAGCTGCGCAACGGAATACCAAAAGCACGAGCCAAACCAAAGTCAGCCAACTTGAGAGTATCTTGATTAACAACCAACAAATTCTGAGGTTTCAAGTCTCTGTGTAGGATACGGTGTGAGTGGCAAAACGAGATACCCTTCAAAAGTTGTTTCATAAAACTCTATACAAACAGACGCAGAAAGATTAGCACCTGAAACAAGACGCATGTCAAACAAACCTGAACTTTACCAGGCTCAAATCCATCCGGTCCACAAATATCCATATACTTCTTAAGGTCCACATCAAGAAACTCAAAAACAAGGTACAATTTGGCATCATGGTGTATCACATTAAGCAACTTGACAATATTGGCATGATTGAGTTCCTTCAGCAGAGATATTTCACGAATAGCAGTCGATGGCACACCCTCGTCCTCAGCCTCAAGACGGATCTTCTTAAGGGCAACTAAATCATAAGGAAATATATGACAAATGCCAACCTATTTCATTAGTTTGCTTGTGTTTAGCCTTGTACACAACACCGTAAGTGCCTAAAGGTAAAAGCTGTAACGTAACAGCCAGAAAGTACCTTCACCGATTTTCTCAATCTTCATATAATCTTCGATCATTTCTGCCTATGGAGAATTACAACAGCAAAATGGTTTCTTACAAAAGTCGAAAGTTCAAGTGTTTGATGCTTGACCAAGTTGAAACGGAATCAAAACAAGCGCCTTCAGCACGCCTCTTCAATGCGATGGTTTCACCAAAATTATGCGCGCGTGAATTCATTAAAAATTATGCGGATATTCTTAAGCTTTTTACGTGTATTCACAGACCTTGAGGTCGCTCTCAAGAACATTCTGCTATTGCGTCAATATCTTGGATCGATCAAGGAAACCATGAAATCTACAGAGCCCATCTATGCGTAATATATGATCAAAGGGTTTATTCATCCGTCCTGTTTATAAAGCCCTTGGATCTCGATCTATCCAATATTTGATTTTGTTGAGTGATCATCCTCAGACTCTCATAATTTTCTATAAGAATAAGAATGGGACAAGCTTTAACTAAAGGAGTTCAGCCTGGCGCCGCTAATGCGAAGGAAGTTGGTGCTGCGCCTACTGTTGCAGAGACCAAAACTGATATGACGCAACACGACAAATCGACTGATAAACCAAAGCCTTGTTGCGCCTGTCCAGAAACCAAAAAGGCCAGGGATGAGTGTTTTCTATTGAGTGGTGATAATGCAGATATAGCGTGTAAAAATCTCATAGAAGCGCACAGGAAGTGTATGCGCCAATACGGTTACAATGTTTAATACCAAAAGGAATAGAATTGAGATTTTATTAAGTAATTTTTCCTTTTCGGGGTAACTTAGTATGTATGTGTGTGTGTGTGTCTGTGCTTTTGATGCTGCTTCTAGGTGGGGGCTTTCATGGGTTGTTTTTCCTCAGGTTGACATGCAACCAATGAGTTCGCTAACTTTGAACGGTGCAACGCTGCTCTTTAACGGCAACCAGAAGAATATCAAACTGTTTCTATTGGGGATTTACCGCTGTGGGTTTCCTTAAATCAAATAACTCATGTTTAGACCGACCAGCCTCGGGTTACGCTCAGATTGTTGGCGCAGATGTTTCAGACAGTGTCGCATACGACTTGGTCCTTACAGATGGCCAGAAATACGTAAGAATTTCTATTAACGAAGTTTATGGTTCAGCTAAAAGTTGCGGCACATCCGAAACTGCACAAGATGATAAGAACTGGTTTCGTAACAGTCAA
Organism: Amoeboaphelidium occidentale; assembly: GCA_023515795.1. Taxonomy (NCBI): domain Eukaryota; kingdom Fungi; phylum Aphelidiomycota; class Aphelidea; genus Amoeboaphelidium; species Amoeboaphelidium occidentale. The sequence continues at coordinate 49,418 of JALGPX010000021.1, read as the reverse complement.
GCAAAACATACTTGTAAGTATTGCTCTCTGGGTTTTATCATTTTAAAGGTTAAAAACTACAAAGTGGTCGAGCTGGGCATGGCTGGAAGCAAAGAGAATGAGAGGGTTGTCATATTGACTGGCTTATCCGTTGTTACAGAATTGCCAAACTTTGATGTGGTCAAGAATGTAACGGAATTTGTTGATGGTGTTCCAGATAGGCAGAAAGGGCCTAAACCGTTGATAACTGCGCGTGGTGCGTATTTGGGATGGTATGATGATAGCTGTTTTGTTCAGGAAGATGATCGCTGGGATGATTGTCGAATATTTGAGACAACAGAGCCAATTCTACCTTCCAGCCCGACTTTGAGTGATATTGAAGAAATTTACAAACAGGAAATATCGAGTGGTGAAGTCAAAGTGAAAAGAGCGAAAGTTGAACAGAGTCCATTGCTTGGAAGGATTACGGGTAAAACAGCGTTGATATTTTACGGAAAGCTATCAGATAAAACACTAAATTATCCTTACAAGTTTGAGTTTCAACTATCGGATGAAAGTGGATGTATGCTATGTGTTGTCTGGAATGATGCTGCGTTACGGCATTACAAGCATTTGAATGTGGGCGACGTGGTTCAGATTAAGGGATACAAAATTAAGTCTACACAGAATGATCCTAATGAACTTGAAGTTGTTCTGAACTCTGGAGCTTATGGTGCAAAGATTGAAAAATTATCTGCGGAATCTATTGAGGACTGGGATATTGATTATTACAAAACTCGTTTTCCATGGCTAACTACAGCCTTGACGCCGCTCGATAAATTGATCAAACTGCCAAATGGCACGGAGAGTGATATTGTCGCTAGAGTTGTTTATCTTTCAGATTTAAAAGTTCACGGTGCAAAGGGAGATTATCATGCTTTAAGATACGCTCTTCTAGACGATGGTTCTACCTCAAATCCAGTTCTTATGACATTATACGCCAATTCCCAAGAAGAAAAATTGTTCAACTTAACAACTTCTGAAATAATCAAAACGAAAGTTGTAGTAAATAGCACAAGCTGTGGCTCCAAGGCTAGATCTGTTTGGCTGGTTCCAGCAGCTTTCTGCAGTGTTGTAGTCTGGAATGAAAAAGAGTATGTGAAAGTTAAAGGAAAATGTAAAGAGAACGGCGCATCAATTATTCCTCCTATTGAAGACTTTGTTTATGCAAACTCTGGCTTTGTTTACGCTCCGATTCCCGGAAAAACTCTTTTCGATTTAACTTTGACGAGAGGAGAAGACTTTGAGAGCATATCATTCAATGCTCTGGAGGATCTGGGAAATAATCTGGCTTTGCATCATGAAACTGAAGTTATTTTACCGTGCTTCGTTCAGGATGTTAAATTGTTTACAGAGGTCAAAGTGCAGTCTGACATTATGTCATTCGATGAAAGAACAATGGAACAAGTTTTATCCTCGTGGAATAAGAGCGATGCATCCATTGAAATTGATTCAACGCCCGGAGAAACTGAGAGAATAAGTCTTTCAAACTGGAGCATTTTGTTGAAGCTTGTGGATTTCAGTACAAAGTATTACGTGGAGGCAGCAATTATTCCAAATGCGGCAGAACTCGGTGTTGGCACGTCGAAATGCGCTAAAATTGATACCTGGTTTGACCGCACTTTATCAAGCGTGTATCCCCATATTTCTACTGGCCCAAAAGCTGTTGACACCCTGAAACAGAGCTGTAAAGGGAATCCCAAGAAAAGATATTTGGTAATTGGAACTCTATTCCGTTACAGCTCTGATAGAGTATGTTTAAATCTTAAGAAAATTGTTCCCGTAGAATAAATCTGTATTTACTTCAATTAGACTTTTTGCCCTTTGCTTTCTTCTGCTTGGCCGCCTGTTCGTAAATGTACGAGGTGAAAGGTCTAAAAAGAATAAGAACAATATCACGTTAGGTTACTCTTCAAACCACAAGGCAATCTTGTAACAGATGAATACAAGTACGGATAAAGGAAGAGCCGCCAATTTCCCGTACCACAGACCTGTAGCGAGGAATACCAAAGTTGAGCCTTCATACATCGGATTGTTTGTTACATTGAATGGAAAGGACGAAACTCTGTTCTTCATTAGAATTCCGAAATAGTCCCCCAAATAAGTTCCGGTTATGCCTAGCTGATACATTGAAGACAGGACCAAGACGTTACCAGCAACGAACATCACAGCAGCATACACTTTGACCCAATCTTGTTGCAAACCAGGATAACCAGGCTGAGCATCCAAAGCCAGCTTGTAGCTAAAAAGCTTTAATTTGTAGTTTAAATGTGTTACACATAATCTCTGAAAATTCCCAAAGAGAAAATTGTAGCCGCAAGGACGTAGCATCCACGGTAATTGTTCCCGCAACCGTAAACTTTAGTGAGCAACTTATAATTGTATTCAAGGCGGGCTACAATATTCCAGTAAATTGGATTAAATAAGCAGCATAAGACGAAGAACTTGAGCGTAGGCTCCTTCCAGTCGATGTACTGATTTAGTTTTGCCAATTGTTCCATCGTGTTTCAGCTCGAAAAGGGAAAAGATGCATGCCAAAAATCTATTCAAAATCGTCGTGGCTTTCTGAGCCATCGTCGCTAATCTCTTCATCTTGCTCGTGTTCGGAGCTTAAGCCTTCTGCGTCTGTTTGCTCACTTGTTTCAGACTCATTACTTGACGCGGAGCTAGCCGCGGATTCTTCTTTTTCTTCCTCATCGGGAATACCGCACAAATCACATTTGCTTATAAAGCTTTTGGGAACATTCTTATACAGGCAACCTTCTTTGGTGACAAATACGTCATTTTCTAACATTGTTTTCAACGTCACTACGGCTTGTTGCGCAGCAATGTATTTCGCGACTTTAGAACTTCTAGAAGATCCAATCCCAACAAGAACACCATGAAAGTAAATCGCTATCGTGGCAAACCTGAACGTGCTTGTAGATTCATTGATGTTCAACTCGGCGTCGTTAAGAGTTAGAATCAAGTTAAAATCAATAGATGCCTCTTCTTCAAAGAAATCTCTATCTATATCAACAAGCATTGAAGTTGTGATGGTTCTTTTAGACAATGGGAATTCTTTAACGCGTAGTCCATGACATTGTCTTGCATCTAACCATTCTTGTAATTTTCTAACTGGATGAAGTCGGTATAGCAATGCCTCAGTCGAGTTGTTCTTGACCCATTCTTCAAACGATCCTGATGATGTATGCGAATCTTCTTGCATAAATCTCAAAGTTTTCTGTAGAACCTTTGTAACTTTATCCAAGTTTAAATTGCTATCCAAAAACACGGCACCTACAGCGGATTCGAATATATCAGACAAAACTTTTGGTGCAGGAGGAGGAGCCTCTGGGAATTTCTGTGGAATGAAGAGTTGCCATTCGTTTCTCGGAATGTCACACATCTGGCCTGCGATATCATGATCCTCTACCGGAGATAAAACCTGAATGGATTCCTTCTGTATTAGTCCATTTTTAGGACGCATTTCATTCCACCACCAAGGTATAAAAGGAGCACTAGTAAACAATGCAGACTTATCTTCCTCTTTCATGTCTTTATGAACTTTTGTTTCAAACCAATTTCTAAAAGCATTTATATCCTCCAGCAAACAATCTGAAAACGACTGAAGAAACTTGTCCAACTGAATAGTCATAGATACGAATGCAAGCGTATCATTACTAACAATGAATGATTTTAGGTCAGTCATTTCTCCAGGAGTAAGCACTTGATGAGAATTAAGAAGATGCTTATACTCCTGCAATTCGTTCAACAGTTGACAATTTTCGAAAGGATATCCTTCAGTTCTTCTAGCGCTTTCTGTGTTGACTCCAAACAGAAGCTGTATTACTAGAAAGTCTAGGACAGCGTCTCCCAGATATTCCAGTCTTTGATATGACGATATACTCTTGTATGGCGAAGAATCATGATTAAAGGCAATATCAAGAACTCGATTAGACTGAAACTGATAGCCCAAAACATGCTCAGCATCTTCGATTGAAACAAGCTTTAACTGGTCCTCTTTTTTCAGCATTCTTATTATTTCTTCATCTTTTGCTAGGAAATCATAATAGTCTCCTACCATTTTTCTATAATCGTTCCATTCAGTAACACCTTCAAAGCTGAATCCGAAGGAACCTAGAGCCCTAAAAGCCAAATCTACACCGCCAGCCAGAAGACAGGCGCCAAGTATTGCCTCAAACACATCGGCAACAACCCAGTCAACAACAACAAATCTTGAACCTCCAGCAAGCATCCTTGCCATCTCAATATCAGATTTTTGACTGCCGCTAAATGCAACACTGTCCGATAGTCTAGTCTTTGATGTCGGTAATCTCCAATTCTTCGGAGATATATTCGCAGATATGATAAACTCATGAATACCACAAGAAGACGCTCTCTGGTAAAGAGCCTTGTTAGAAACCATAAGGTGTCTAGAGTACGATAATTGACCTTCTTGCTTCTCATGATACCTCAAAAACAAATCTGTCGACATTGCCATTTTTAGAAACGCATCACCAAGTATTTCGAGTCTTTCGTAATCATAAGTGAGACCAGCACTTCCAGTAGTAATGGCTTCTAGTATCAACTCAGGTGGAACAGTTTGCAGCTCAAACTTTTCAATCATTTTCGCAGCAAGCCAAAAATTTTCCAAGTGTTTGCAAACGGAAGGGAATGCCAAGAACGCATGATAAACGGAATACGGAATAGGGTTAAACACTGAAAACTGAGGGATCCTGTGCTTTGTTAGCTTGCTCTTGAATCTTGTCTCGGAAATCTGTTCGTTTGGCCTGAGAAAAGATTGAAACGGAGGCACACGAGCAACCTTTATCATAGGCTGATTTGGATCGATCGTGGTGTTGTTAACTGGAATTCTGGTATAAGGAATAGATCGGTGCCATAATAAGTACCCGTCAATGTACTTTTTAACAAACGGAGGCCACTGAGATCCTGTTTCTACATCATTTGGTAACACTCTTGACGATGGATTTAAATCCTCTCTAATATCTTCAACTATAACTCTTTTTTGGTAATCCATAAGGTCTGTGACAACAAAATTATCGTTGGCAGTAATGTCAGGATACTTTTGTTGCAAGTTCTTTATAATAGGCATGCAAATACTCATTTCATCTTCTGAGTTTCTGAAACAGCTCTCGGCATCAAAAATATAATCAACCATACGCCAATCGATGTTGATACTTCCATTTTGGTTCTTATTCCAAGGTACAAAGAGATAAGCGTATGACTCGTCCCATTCCTCGAAGTCAACCCTTTTCCAAATGTACTTGGCCTTGTTATGTTCCTTATCTTTTGCACTTCTGTGACTCAAGTAAACATATCTCATCAGGAAGGAATTCAATCTTTTAATTTTGTCTAGCTCTTGTTGATTTAAACGTATGGCCACTTCGTGTGATTTAAAATCAACTCTTTCACATTTACCATTGTTAAAAAAGAGTGGAAACGATGGGACCCATGGAAACTTCTGCCCAACTAGAGCTCCAAATGAGCATAATCTCAAACCATTTACTCCTTCATCGCCTTCGAAAGCATACAGCCACATGTCATCGCCGTCCCTTTCGAACCAAGAGGCATCGGCATAAGGCACTAAAGTATTCCAGCGAAAGTCAGCGCATAAATCTTTATACTCTGGAAGATCTCTGTCTTCAATCTTGATTCCATTTAGTAATCTCTTCATGTCATTGGATCTTGTCAATTTCTCAAGGGCTTTCTTTCCCAAATGTACTGGCAATAAATGATCATCTATCAAATTGGATTCAAGTAATTTTTTACATGCCTCGAAAGCTGCAGAACGCTTGGCAAGTTTCTTTGACTGCATTTCTTTTCCATGAATAACTCTAATAGAACAAGATGATGGCATAATGACATCGCAAGTGTAATTATTTTCGGTGAGTTTCGTAAAAACAAATTCAGGGATACTGTCTTCCGGTATGTCATTCGATAACTTCTGACAAAAATGATACAATATTGGTAGACAAGAATTATAAGACAAAGTGGCCCCAGTGGACGTAACAACAAACTTCTCGTTGAAAGCATCTTCAATAAGTTCGGAATCATCGTCGTCTTCATCAGATTCATTCTCTTCTTCGAAAAAGAGTTCTGGGTGATCTTGTCTCAATTTACGTAACATGAACAGTTCATTTTCAGCTTCTTTTATCTTCTTGAGAGTATTTAACTGGTCTTCATCGCCTTTTTTGCATAAGATAATGAACAAAGACTTTAGAGATCTTGCTCTTCCTCTACTTTGAACAAAGCTAACTAAGTTCTGAAATAAATCAAAGCGAACAACTAAAGAGCAAAGAGGAACATCAAGCCCCTCCTCCGCTACTGACGTTGCAATCAAAGTATTAATCATCTTTGTCTTGAAGCTGCGCAGAACAGCATTTTGGGATCTCGCACTCATGGTGCTTTCAAACGAGTTTGAGTGTCCCACAATAGGAGCACTTCTTATAAGCGTTTTTAGTTTGGGATGCTCTGCAATTAACTTGTGCAGTACCATAGCAGTAATTCTTCTCTCCACAAATATGACACAACAAAACTTCTCCTTCAGTTGAGAGGAATACATGTAAAGCAACTCAATCAGAAGTTTAACTTTTGGAGATAAATTACTGTCAACCAAGTCAATTTTTGCGCAAGACTTGAGATCTTGGACGATATTTAAAATGAGAGATCTTTCCTCTTCATTGAATTTCTGCAGCTTTGAGTCTAGCTTTCGATTAGCCATCTTATTAAGCTCCAAACAAAGCTCTTCTCTAATCACTCTGTTTGCGCACCAAGGACCCAGCTCATCAAGGGAGTATTTTAAAGATAGAAGTGTCCTTCTGCAATAGGAATCTTCCATCTTTACCAAGGGAGCGTATTTATCATGCAACTCGGTCAACGAGCAAACACCATCGTAAGCTTCGTACATTAGAACACGCTCTTCAGATCTTGGAACAATGTTTTTCAAGTCCACATTGTAACTTGGCAGCACTGTCGTTA
>JALGPX010000021.1:0-42398 GCA_023515795.1 Amoeboaphelidium occidentale | reverse complement strand
CATGCAACTCGGTCAACGAGCAAACACCATCGTAAGCTTCGTACATTAGAACACGCTCTTCAGATCTTGGAACAATATTTTTCAAGTCCACATTGTAACTTGGCAGCACTGTCGTTATCAAACAATCCAAATTGGTTTCAAGCAATGATATAGAATCTTCTACACTTTTACCAGCACAGAACGGAGATGCAGTCAATCCGAATATCTTTGGCCTGGACTCTTCTTCAGCAGGAAAGTAAAATTCCCTCATTATCACATTATACGGATGATTCTTTCTTGCGTGATGGCACTCGTCAAATACAATCAAATTGATCCTGTCCATCGAGATGAAACCGTGCACCAAGACATGCTGTAAAATAGCAGCCGTCATAACAATAACATCGACCATATCGAACAAACATATCCACTTATCTTCATCCCAAAGATCTACATTCAAATCACCGTAAACGTACGCAACACGCAATCGCGTATGCTGCCTAATATACTTTGCCTGCTGGAACACTAACGGAACCTGATTAACAAGGAAGAAAGTCATGCGCTTCTATACAAAAGCATTTAATGATTTTGGAGGAAGAATGTACCTTCTTCCGAGATGCTTCGAGCTGGAACATGTGTTTAATCAGCATTGTGGCGATAAATGTCTTTCCGGAACCTGTTTCTAATATCGCGATAACATTTCTCTTACACGCTTCAGTGAAAATAGTCTTCTGGAAGCTCCGGGGCGTCAACTGCGGCAAAGGCTGAAGAGCGTTCGAAGTCGAATCCATGTGTTATTATGAAGAAAATCGGGTGCCTTTCTTAAATATTCGAGCGATCACCACTGCGCATTTACAATTATTAAAATATCTTGATATATCAGCATGTTTCATCGAGACATGTCATCCGCTCTATGGTGCTGGTTGGCAACTAATTTTTTCACACGGTCGCATATCATTACACTTTATTGTTTCGCAGCATTACAACTTTGCTTCCTGTTTCACAGGCTTTTCTTCATATGCAGGCACTGCTTCTTCTATGCGTGCTTCTTCTTCAGCGATTGCCTCTTCGTTCCTGCGTATCATTTGATAAATTGCGATAGGCAATGTGATTATTGTTGCAGCACAGCTGATTATCATCATTGAATAAAGGAAGGCTTTCATTGGACTTCTTTTGTATTCATATGTAACAGTAATCTCTGTGGTTGTGGTAGTGGTCATGTATGCAGAGTTATCATCATCAGCGTTTGCAATGCGATTCGATTGTAAAAGGTTCTGTATCATAGACATGATATTGCTGGATATCTCCTTTACAGATTCTGAGCTACCTTCAACATTAATTTCGAACTCCATAGACTCAGTTGTGACTTGGTGATCCTGAATACCATGATCAATAGTCGCATCAGTGTGGGAATCTTTCTCGCCAAAAGTCTCCAAGAAGGATTCTACGAAGTCCGTTTCATCGTAATCAGGTGCATAATCTCGGTCGGTATCATCATACTCTTGTTCCGGGCCGTATGCGTTTTGATCCTTGACTTGCGGAGGTGATAGCACAACTTGATCAGGTTGGTGAGAGTCTCCCAACTGAACTATTTGAACCAATTCTTTATGTTCTACAAATAAGATCGTATACTGTAGTGAATATCATACTAGGAACGGTAGCACTTGAAGATACGGCCACAATAAGGCACCACAGTAGAACTTTATTCGAAACCATGTAGTCAAAGTATGTGATCAAACGATGTTACAAAGAGATACGCGTTGCTATGGTAACTTGAATGGAATTCAAAAATCAGGTGACAAGCCGTTAAGGAACAAAAGAAACCTTAAATTCCTAACGCATTAAAGGGAGCTATTTTGTGTTTCTGTACAGTGTTTAACGAATGGGAAAAAGGAAAGCCGCGAGGAAACCTAAAGCAAAGATCAAGCTCAAACTAGAAAAGGCATTCACTTGTCACTTTTGCAACCACGACAAGAGCATAGAGATAAAGCTGGATCGAGAAAGTGCTATTGGAAGTCTTAATTGTCGCATATGTGGAACATTCTGGCAGACGACGATTCACAACTTATCAGAGCCAGTTGATGTGTATTCAGAGTGGATAGATGCCTGTGAGGAAGCCAAGGCAGAAGGAACCAATATTGATAATGGAAATACTGGGCCTCAGGCTGCGGATCGTGAGCAGGATCAGTATTCGGATGATAACTACTCTTCAGCAGACGAGCCGGAAACTAATGCGCCTGTTCGTGCACCACCGCAAGCGAGAGGACCTACGCCAAAGACTAAAAAACCCGCTCATTTGAAGAATGATGATGGCAATTTGTCTGATGGTTTCATTGCAGATAGCGATGAGGAAATCGAACGGGAATCTACTGATGAGGAACCAGAAGCTGCTTCGAGCGAAAGTGAAGATGATAACTCCGATAGTGATAAAAAGCCAACTCCTGCAAAGAAGAGACGTCTTGTTTTGGCTGGGGATATGGATTAACACAATATATATTTTCACTGCTTCATGAACTTTGTTCCTGTATCTTGCAACGAGGTGCTCATATAAGATAGCTTGGTAGAAAAGTCACTCAATACACCCAAGCTTTTAGTTAGAGGTCCTAATGAGGCAGATAATGGATCTACTCCGTTCAAGTTCTCGAAATTCATGTTCATCAAGTTGTTTCTAATACCATTCAGACGTCTGAGCGTTTCAGGTGATAGAGGCTTTCCTTCTAATCTTAATTTCTCGATAAACTGGACAATATTTTGAACATAACCGTGGAAATCACTAACCAAGGCCTCTTGGCGTTCCAAGGATGATGCCAATAATGAATCTCTCGCGCCTTTCTCTTGAATATTCACCAATAAATCCAAAGAGATGCTCTCAGCTTCAGTAGTTTGCAGTAGATAACTTGACTCTGTTAATGCTGCTACAGGCTTTCCCTCGTTAATTTCCAAAGTAGATTCGAACATTCTGACTGGGACATCCTTTGGCTGCGTTTCTGTGCTACTAGAAATGAAACTTGGGTCTAGCAGTAGCAAGACAGGAGAGTCCATCAAAGAAGCAATCTGCTGATGGAGCATTTTAACTTCAGCTGAAACGCCTGCGTGAACACAATACCATCCAATTACATCGTAATCCTTGAAGACTTGCTTAAACTGCTCCATCTCTACCTTGAAGAATTGTTCATCCACTAAAGGCGTACCATCAGCATTAGACTTGAATTTGAGCTCGAAAGAAGAATAAATCTCCAATTTATCACCTGACTGAACTCCTAGTAAAGCTCCAATGGAAACTATGTCTCCTACATCCATCCCGACAAGAATATTACGCAACGCATGGTCGCTTATATTAATAAGAGTCAGAGGGTGTCTGTGAAATTACTTAGTTCTAAAATATGAAAGCTTACACTTGAATGATCATCTGAAAAAAACGACACGCAAGCTGCAATCAGCAACTATATTCGTCAGACGTATTGTGCTTTTAATTTAGAGGATAAGGAAAATAACGCATCATGAAGAATAATGGAAAGAATTCCTATTATGTGACAGACTTGACAGGTTGATGGAAATCTAGTCAAACTCAAGCCGTCAAACAATGCTGCGAAATATTTCAGCAACAAAAAGGCATTATGTTAAGCTACAACATAGAATTTGATGATAAACAGTCTCATTAATGCCGACTATGAGCTGATTTTAACCTGGCTGAGGCAGTTTCACATGATTCTGTGAAACTCGCTTGTTTCGACTCCACTTTGATATTTTCAACATGAACGAAACGAGTAATTCCAACGACTTGTCAGGCAGTGAAAAGGCTGTTTTGAAAGAAATTATTCTTACCTTTTATCATGAAGTAGATCAAGGGAGCATCGAAGAAGTATGTCGACTTTTCAGGGAGAAGGGAGGTTTCAGCCCATTAGCTGCGGAGTTAAACCAGGATTTCTTCAAGATTGGCTTTTCTGACACTGCCGTTGACGTTGCAGCGTCTTTATTGCAAAAGGGTTTGGGGACAATCAAGTTTCAGCTTGTAAGACAGATAATCAGGGCTTTCGGTTCACCTTATGGTTCTTTTCTGATTTCTTTGGGTAAATTGAGGACATCATTCGTGGATTCCACTTTGAAGGAGAGGCTCGACTTTTTGAGCGGGTGGGCTATGTCACCATTGAAGGATTTCAGATCAGCAGCCAAATTGTTTTTCAAAATTGCTACGATGGCGTATGTCTCGGAGGTTTCAACTCTTCAGAACGTGAATGGCAGAAGAGAAAGCCGATTTCTATCATTGTTAGACTATTCAAAACCGCCAAAATTTGTCGAGCCTGTAAACCCTTGGTCGAATATCGAAGATGAACATATCAGATTGGAATCGGTTTTCCAGAGTTTGTCCAAACTCGATTTGTCAAGATTCTTGGAGCCGGAACCTATCCATCTTAATTATGACGCTGTTGTTATTGGTTCGGGATGTGGTGGCGGCGTCGCTGCTTCGTTCTTGGCCAAAGCGGGACACAAAGTTCTAGTTTGCGAAAAATCAGGATTCTACCGTCAAGAAAACATTACCCTTGAAGAAAAGGATAGCCTTGAAAAAATGTATTTGAATGGAGGCTTTCTGCCAACAGAAGATGGCTCTGTGGCAATATTGGCTGGATCATGTATTGGAGGTGGATCAACCGTGAATTGGTCTGCCTCTTTAAAACCACCACAATATTTACGAAAAGAATGGGCGGATGATCTTGGTTTGAAAGTGTTTGCAACGAATGATTTTGATAAAGCGATAGATTTTGTAAGCGAAAGAATTGGAGTATCAGCACCGCATCAACAAAATGAACCAAACTCGATTCTTCTAAATGGGTGTAAAAAATTAGGCCTAGAAGCCAGAGAGGTTCCACAGAATACAAAGGGGAAAGTTCACTTGTGCGGTCAATGTGGATTGGGCTGTGCAAACAGAGTGAAGCAAGGAACAATGGAAACGTTTCTTGTAGACGCAGGTAAAGAAGGAGCCAAGTTTGCGTGGAACTTTAATGTGTTAAAAATACTTAGATCCAGTGATGGTCGTGCTACAGGCGTTTATGGAATTTATAGGAATACTTTCCCGGTTTACATATCTTGTAAGTTGGTCGTTTGTTCTGCTGGTTCTATGAATACTCCTATCGTTTTGAGAAGAAGCGGATTCAAAAATAAGCATATTGGCAAGAATCTGAAGTTGCATCCCGTTGCTGGTGCGTTTGGCTTGTTTCCCGAAAAATCAGTTTATCCTTGGAAAGGCTCCATTCTGACATCCATTTGTCCTATGCCAGATGCATCAGGAGACGTTTCTTATGGTGCCAAGATTGAAATTGCAGTGGCTCAACCGATAATTAGCGCATCAGCGTTAACTTTTCCATCTGCAATTCAGGGTATCAGTGACCCAACCGTTTTAGCAAGAGCTTTAGTTTATAATTTGAAGCACAGTGTATTGATAATGTCCTTGCAGCGTGATAAAGACAGCGTTGGATCTGTTTACGAAGACAAGTACGGGAAACTATGTGTTGAGTACAAGTTGTCGGACAGAGACGAAAAATCTATCAGGACAGGCTTAAAATCGGCTATTGATATTTTGGTCACTGAGGGTGCAAAGGTTGTTGCAACATCGGTTGATGATATCGCTCCATGTTTTATGGAGAAAGATCCAGTAAGCGATTTAAAGCAGGCCCTAGACTCGCACAAACTAAACGCTGGGTTTAATTGTTCTCTATTCTCTGCCCATCAAATGTCCTCCTGTCGAATGGCTTCAAACGAGACAGATGGCGCCTGTGACCCGAGTGGAAAATTATGGGAAGCTGATAATGTTTTTGTTTGTGATGGAAGTGTGCTGCCAACCGCAACTGGAGTCAATCCGATGCTTACGATACTGTCTACTTCCGTTCTGATTGCCAAGGAGTGCTGTAAGAAATTAAATCAACTGAAGCAATAATACAGAAATTTATTAGGGCGTCTGAATCATTTGCTTCAAATAAAGATAGACTGTGCTTTTGGTTGGTTCTTTAATCCCAGATGATTCGAAACAGGCCAAGCATTCTTCGCCCATGTATGCCGCAATTTCATGCAAAATTGTTTTGACAGTTCTCAGTGGCATATCTCCCAATGGAAGCTCTAAAGCAGCGCGCCTCTTCCATTCATTAGGCGTAGTCGCAGTCAAAAACTTGTGAATATCCAATAGGAGTACGCGAACGTCAACAGTCTAAACATTGATAAAAGAAAGACTCAAAATGCTTACCTTCTTGCCCAAGGCTAATTTCAACGCTTTTGTGAGTTTCCATAAACATTTCATAACCAACTCTGTGAATTTAGTTCGGACTTCCAAGTCGGCTCCAGTCAACCTGTGAAGAGATGAAACACCGACGTCGAGCAAATCAAGTAACACAGATATAACTGAATTCTGCGGACAATTTTCCAATACCTTTATCATCAATACATTGAAAGCTCTGTTTAAATTCTTTGTTGCTTCTTCGTTATTCCCTGTAATCTTGTTGTTACTTTCCGAGTCAACCAAACGAGTAATCAACTCGGTTGTCATTTGATTCAAAGTATCACGAGAAAACGCAGATGCTATTTTGGTATCTGAGCACATTAATACCAGCACATTCACCAACCTCTTCAACAATTTAAGATATATCGAATTGTCACTGGACGACGACACAGAGCCCATTGGAGAATACACAAGTCTAATCTGAAGTGTGATGGCATTGACAAGAGCATTAACTTGATCCAAGAAATACGGAGTAACATTAGACAGCATTTTCTCCAAATTTTTCAAGGCAGCAGTTGACTGCACGGTGTCTCCGCTCGTGATCTGCGTCAAAGTATAATCTAAAAGCATATCTTCTGAACTAGCACTTCTGTTTCCTCCAGCTTGGTCCTCAAGATTAAGTGAAGACTGGCTCACTTCAGCAACAACCATAGGAGAAAGCTCTGGAAGGTCAAGTTGATCAAAATTCAACGAAAAGGCACTTGCCTGCTTCGCGTTAATAGGCTTTTCCTGAACATCTGAATTTCTTGCAACAGCAGGAGCTTCTTTAGTTTCAAGAGACTGCAAGCCATCCGAAGCTGTAGGAGCATTCTCTAAAACAGACTCGTTGAGTTTGGTTCTTTTAAGCTTTTCTTCCAGCAAAGATTTTTCTTTATCACCAAGCTTAGTCAAATGCTTCCATATCGTCTCTCCCATCATTTGATAAATGCAAGACAGACAGTTTATCGCAGCTTGTCTTGTAGCATTATCTGATATTTGACTTCCAAGTGATGGAATAAGTTTCAAATTCAAGCATTGCAATCCATTTCTTTGGACAACTTCCGAAATTTCATCAATGCATTCCGATCTTACGCGAGAGTTCTTGTTAGCGAGAGATCCAAACAAGTAGCTTAGCAGTTTGCTAGAAGGATAAACAGACAGGCACATTCTTAGAATAGAATGAACTCTTTGTCTAACAACGTCCTTTTGATCTCCAATTCTAGTCAAGAATGATGGGAAGAAAACGCTGGCTTCATATTCAGTCATGTGATAACCAACATCGACTAGAGTTGTCACAAGCTTCTCAGTCACATCCAAGCATTTCAACAAAATCGAAGTATTTGAATCTAGATATCTCACAGATAAATACTTGAACACAAGGTCTGCAGACTCAACAAGTTTTTGCGACTCCTTGGAAACTATTTCTTCCAACAAGGTAAGCGCCTTCAAATAATCTTTCTCTTTATGATGAGACTTGGAAAACATTAAAGCTATCAAGCCCGAAGAGAAAGAGCCTTCACATTGACTTTTCAGCGCATCGACAAGTTCCGATCGAATCGTATTGTTATTTGAGTCAAGAGTCCATTTTTGGGATCCATAGTTAGCCTCAGCTCTCTTCTCCTTGCTATCTTTAGGATTACTTAGCATAATGAATTCTTCAGCAGGCTCGGGTGCTAGAGACAAAGTAGATTTTGCAACGGAAGTTTTAGTGTTTTCGATGCTACTAGAGGAAGCTTTTGAAGCATGCCTGCTATTTGCCAATGTGGTGGTACTTCTCTTGAGAGGTTTAGGAGAAGAAACTTTGGTTTCAATTTGAGATGCTTCTCCAAGATAATGTAGAAGATTTTTCTTTGCTAAAATCTTCCTGGCATCGTCAATGTTCGATACTTTCCCCAAAATGACAGGAATTAAATCATTTGCTAACTTCCTTACTTCTATAGACTTATCGTCAATGCATGATTCCACAAGATTGTTGAGAATGTTAAGAGCATCAGTTCCTGAAATTTTATCCATCTTGCTCTGAATGAAAGATAGCAATTCTTTTCTTATCATAGCGGAAGATGTTTCACCAGAACTTGCTGAAAGAAAGCTTGAGATAACCTGAATCGACGAAGTAGTGACTTCAAACACAGAAGTGATAACAGATAATCCTTTTTCTCGAACTTGGGGCTTGTTGTCATTTAAACTGTTTGCACACACAACCGTTACAACTGACTTTAGTTGAAAGCGCTCAAAAGCGCCTTTGTCAGCGGTCTTTGAGACAAGCGACGAGAGAACCTCAAGAGCTTGCATAGCCAAGTTTTTGTTCGAATCGTTAACTCTTTTGCACAATAGTCCGAATAATTCTGCCAAAGAATGATTATTAGCGACTTTTGTTGATTTCTCTAGTAATTGCTGAACATTGTCAAGTGCTTCTTTTCTTTCTTTCCAGTTTGTATTCTCAAGTTTTTCAAACACGTTATTGGATTCCAATGAAGAACTCAAGTCCGTTGGTTTGAACAAAGTAACAGGTGCTTCTGTGACAGTGATTTCTTGTTTCCTTACAGGATCCAATTTTCCCATTTTGTCTGCCTTTTCGAATTCTTGCTCGATTACAGCCTGAAGCTGAGCGTTTCCTTCAACACATGAAAGTATAGGCTGTTTACAATCCTTGCCGAAAGCCAAGTAGTATGTTCCCATTAATTGCACTGCTGCAGATCTGACAACAGAGTTTGTGTTTTCCAAGTGTGTTTTAGTTTTGGTTATCAGAATTAACGGATCTTGGATCCCAGCTGCACCGAATTCATTCAAGAAGTCTTTCATCGCCTTCATCGTTTCGGATAGAATTTTTGGAGACTTTGAGTCAGAGATTCCTTCGATTGTTTGCTTCATTATGTTAAAGGTTCCATTCTTCTCAATCAAAGATGCGAATAGCTCATAAACAGGCTTACGTAATTTGATATCACCAAATTTCTCGACCAAAGGAGGAACAATTAGGGTGCATAAAGATTGATTAGAAAGAAGGTTTTTCTTCGCGAGTTCCGTTAAGATCTGGGTCAGTCTTAGTAGTACCTGGAAATTCGAATCTTTAAAGACATTTTTCACGACAAACGTCCTCACCAGCATTTCAGCATCAACATCACTCAATCCAACTTCCTCTAAAATCTTGTCCATTGTCTCAAGTCTCTGCTTCCAGTTTGAGTTGGAAATGTTTTCAAACACAACTTCACCAAACTTTTCTTTGAATAATTCAACAGCCTGCTCATCAGAATACTTGAATCTAAGAACAAGGGATTCAGCAGAAACACTTTTAGATTCCTTGGAAAGTGGCTCTTTTGAAGGATTGGCCTTTTTCTTAATTCCAGAGGGCTTGTTGGAGGCAACATTGCTGACACTTGTCGCTTTCTTAATACTTGCTGCTGGTTTAGAAGACGAAAAGGATGCCTGAGGTTTCTTGGACCCGGCAGAAGACAAAGATCCCGTAGCTGAAGGCGGCTTGTTTTCTTTCTCTAAAGATCCGGAACTTCCAGAGAATTCCTTGATTCTGTTCAGTTTGATCTGGTCAACTTTCTCCAAGAACGGATTCAAGGCTTTTTCACCAACCTTCTTCATTAGAATTGCAGTTGACTGCATCGCTCCTTCTCTGACCTCTGGAACGGAATCATCTAGAAGTTTGACTAATTCGTTTGCGATTCCCTTCAATTCAGACTTCTGCAAAACAGGAGTTTTCTTAGACTCTATACAACGCCCTAGAAACAGGACAGATTCTAATCTTATGTTTGGATTTTTGTTAGAGAAATACGATATTACATCTTCTTGAATACTTTTCAGCATTGTTGTTTGAAAGATTGCATCTAGTGCTTCTCTGATGGCGGTCACAAATGACTGTTTCTTTTCTTTTGCTTTCTCCAGAAGTGGACAAAGAGATAAGCTACGAAACTGATCGGCCCTTGTACCTTTAGCAAGCTTTTCAATACAACTTATCGCAGCAAGCGAGACCGCCATGTTTACATCAGGAATTTTCTTGGAGACAATAGCTATAAGTGAAATGTAACTGCCATCCGCAAATTTCGGTGCTTCAAGAACTTTCTCCAACTCATCCAAAACTTCTTTTCTGTCTTTCCATTTACTCGAGCCCAATCTTTCTTCCAAGTCTTTAGGTACTTTAGAAAGAACATCAACCGGATCAACAAAATCAAGAGCATCAATCGCCTGTTCCTCATTAACGGCATTATTTCCCGCTTCAATAGACTCCGTAGAGGATGACATATCATTCTTTGGAACGGTTGCATCTTCCTGGCGCTGACTCCTCATAAATCTTTCTTGAGTTGGTTTCTGGCCAGAAGAAGAATGCTGCTGAAACAAATCAGAAAGCTCATTAACTTGGACAGGTTTCAAATCCTTAAAAACGCCATCAAAAGGTACTTGCCCTGTCCATTTGAATATTTCCAAAGAAAGAGCACTTGTTTCACCACGCACAGATGCATCCGAATGAGAAAACAAGACTTTAAGATGTTTCAGTATCGGTTTCACATCGACAGTCCTCGCACCATAAAGCCTAACCATTTCTTTCATCATAGCGACACTTGAAACAACGACTTTAGGCTGTTTAGCTTTGGTACCCTCAATCAGACCATCAACAATCACAGACGGTGTTTCGGAAGCATCCAAAAGTTCCAGCAGCACGTCTGCAGCATTCTGTTTCGTCCCAGCCCTGTTTGAGCCTAAGCATTTTTCAATGAGCGTCGTAAGAACCATTGGGCGCAGTCTAATAGATATATAAAATGACTCCAACATTGGCTTACTTGTTGACAACATCAGCCGGTGCTTCCTGAACATAACATGCCAAACATTTAAGACCAGCCTCCTGTGCGACCAAATTAGAATCTGAAGGTATCTTCCTCATAAACTCAAAATACTTCTTGAAATGCTCAGGAGAGTTTAAGTCTTTTGCAATCTTCTGCTGCAATTCTTCGTAACCGGCAACACGGGCCTTCCAAATCTACGGAATTTTCATTAGAGGAGTTCAGACGAGGGAATTTTACTTTGTGTTGGAGCTTTTCCTCGAGTGGCAGTTGTTGCCAATCGCTGTCTTGATTTGCCTCGCTTGCCATTTGATTTTGTGTAAGAAAACTGTTTCAAGCAAAACGCGACAACGTCAAGAAAGATTTTTCTATTGAAATTTATACATCTCATTTGTTATTAGACTCCCATAGCTTTAGATCATTGTCTACACTGCCAGTTGCCATAAGGAAACCACGCTTAGAGGAATATAATGCTGCAGATGTAACAAAGTGCTGATGTGCATCTGGTATCGTTTTGATACATCTTCCTGTTTTAAGATCCCACACTTTTATAGACTTATCATCAGAAGCTGAATAAATACATGCGTGTGAAGATGCAGTCTTTGTCTTGTCGCTAGGCTGTATATCTCTTGCTAAAACACACAAGCTTCTGACCCAGTTTTCATGACCCTTAAATGTAAATAGACACTCAGAAGCATGAATACTCCAAAGTTTGATGGTCCTATCACGAGAACCAGATATCACAAACTGCGGCGACTTTTTAGCTTCAACACTCTTAACATTATCGCTATTCTGTAGACTTGGAACCAATTCTAGCACGCTTTGATTTCCTAAAGCCGGAAGAAACTTCACACATTCAACAACATGTTCATGGCCCCGTAATTCATTAACTTGTTCCCCTGTTTCAAAGTTCCACACTCGAACCGTCTTCAAAGTAAACATCAAGCCTTTGAATGCTAAATTACCTGATCATCAGAGCCTGTGACGAAATACCGACCATCCTCCGAGAAATCAATACATCTGACCCAATTATCATGGCCATGAAATGTTTTCAAACAGAATCTACAATTAACACACACAGAGATAAAGAATCTTACCCTGTAGAAACCTCCCACTTTTTGATACTCTTATCTCTTGAAACAGAAATAATGAATTCTCCATCAGGATGCACTGCAACACCAGAAACCGTATGATCATGTCCGTAAAGCGTCTTCTTACACGCATATTCGTTGTCAACATCCCAAACTTTCACGGATAAATCAGCTGAACATGAAACCAAGAACTTCCCTTTGGGATCGAACGAGACGCATTGAACTGCTTTCGTGTGGCCTTTTAAGACGTGCTCAGCCTCCCCCGTTTCCAAATCCCAAACACGAACCGTGCAATCCTCAGACGCAGAAGCCAGCGAACCATAAATCGAATGAAACGCAACGGAAATTATCGGCGCTCTATGGCCGGACATTCGCAGCTTTTCCGGCGCCTTTAAAGTAAACTGATTTATGCCGGAAAGAGCAGCTTTTTGTGCACCCCCGCCGGAAGGTCCTCTTGACAATTCATCCTCTGCCTGTCGTAATTTACTTTCTAATTCCATAACTTTCTTTTGTAATCGAATTACGGAAGTCCATTTCTTTTCCAGTAGACCGGAAATCCGTGTGGATTGTGCAGCTGTGGAAGTACCGGAGGAAGCGATGGCCGTCGAAGTGTCGATTGTGTCTGTAAGTTGCGCTTCTTTAAGGAAGACCTGCCAAGTTTCGGAGAATTTTGACGACTTAAGATAATCCGCAATGGCGTAGTTTCTTCAAAAGTTAATTTATTCTCTTCTCAGTCGAAGTGTTACAGTTCCTCTTGCTGTTTCGATGTGAGCAAGGACATTATGAAGGTGAAGCGATCACACAGCGGACAAAAACAATTCTTCTTGGTTTCCGCCATTGTAACCAGGAAGAATATTCCTTTCAGTTGATAATCCACGAGTTTCGCGTATCTTTGCGATATTGTAGGCGAGCGTGCTTCTTTGCAGTCCCATGAAATACTGACTCTTTGTCAGAATGTACATGTCTATCAGAGTCATATCAATTGTATCAATATGATCATCATGTTCTTCAGACAATTTGTATTTTACAGCTTTGTTTGAAGATATTAGGTCGCGCTCTGCTTTGATGTTCTGACCATCTGAAGCCAGAAATATCATGTAATCTGTTGATAATCCTCTTCGTCTCAAGATAGTTTCTAGTCTCGACATTGTAATATCACACATCCATCGAGCTTCTTCAAGTGCTGTATCACTGCTGAATTTCGCATACAGTTTGTTTACATCGCTAAGGCATTTTCCCTCAAAGCCTCGCATGTGGACGCCAATGAAAGCTTTGTTTTTAAGAACCTTCTCAATGAAGGCATCACCTTTTTTAATTATATCAGGATGAAATTCAAAGAACGAAAGCACGCCCTTGAAAATATCATCACCAAGTTCCGTGTAGAAGACATTAGGTACATGAAACAGCTTGATATTATCTGGTTTCATGTCCCTAGTCAAGCAAAGAGCTCTAGGATATGTTAATCCGTATCTTGCTTCTGTAGTGTTCATTTCGATTTGTATTGTTTCAACTCCGAAGAGATCTGTAGTCCAAGCGTCACCCCATTGCCACGAATAAATATCACCGTACTTAAGCTCTGTTTTTAGCCTCGAAAACGGTACTTGATTCTCTTCCATGATGCAAAAGTTCTTTTGTAATGATGATCTGTGCTTGGCTGGGAACCCAGAGGCGAAAGTGTTTAAGATCACAACTGTTCTGTTAAGCGATATTCCCAATGATAGCATTCTAATAAGTTCCAATATGTTATTATTCAATCTTCCAAACTCATTAAATGATATAAACCTGTCAGGGCAATTCTTTATCTATGAAAAATTCAGCATAGAGCTCGCATGTTAATGATACCATTTCCCTTCGAAGATATTCCAAATGCTTGAACTCTGACATATAATTAGGTCGACATGCATTAATTAAGAAAGATTTCCTATCCATTTGAGTCACTAATGGTTCAGACTCAACCAGAACAGGTTCAGTGGCTTGATCATCAGAGATTTCTAATGGTTCCACATTGATCATCATGTACACTGAAACTTGTAAACTTAACAGTATCAAAACACCTGCGATAAGGATGTAAATGAGAGTATTTGAATGTTTATGATGATGATCAGATCTCATAATTAACAAGGTTGGTCTCTTCTAATGCAAATATCCCAAGTGACTTCAGAAACTCAGTGAGAATGTTCAAGTGGAAACACGCTAACCGATCCGACTTGTATTCATAAAGCTCACAGTTAATAATTAAGAGGAAACGCATTTTTTCTGCTTCAAGCTTGTTCATATCCCTACAGCACTCCAGCTACATTAGGTACTTATCTCGCGAAGTTTGATTGGTTTAGAATTCCAGCACCTTCAGGATATAAACAAATTATCACGACCGTCTATGCCCTTACACGAACCAATGAATGTATTTTGGATTCATATAAAAACGAGCCAAGTAAGAAAGGTATTAAGTTTCAGATGATGGGAAGTTCATGCTACAAGATAATATTACTGGCGTTTCTCGTTTCAACGCAAGCTTTGCCACAATCAGAAAGTGAACTACAGCCCATTGATATCGAAAAGAGATGTGGTGATGGTGGCGGTGGCGGTGTCATAGGTGGTGGTGGCGGATTAGACGTATCTGCTGCCTCATTTTCTGGGTCAGTTTCTGGTTCCTTTGGTGGCTCACATGGTGGCTCTCATGGCGGCGCTGAGTGTGGCCCTATTGGCGGAGGTCCTCACGGAGGAGGTTCATACGGAGACGACATTTACGAAGGAAGCGCTGCTTTTAGTGGTTCTGGTGGCATCGGAATGCACGATCAAGGATCTGATTTATCATGCGGCTCAGGTGGCTTTGGAATTGATGAATACGGTGCCGCTGGTGGTGCTTATGGTTCCGGAGGTTTTGGAATTGATGAATATGGAGCTGCTGGTGGTGCTGGCGCATATGGTGCTTCTGGTGGCATTTACGAAGGAGGCTATGATGGCATCTACGATCATACTGCAGGCGCTGGCTTTTATGGATCAGATTCAGTCGCAGCAGCACCTCCACTATCTCCTCCAGTAGTACCGCCATGTCCTCCAATTGGTGGCTGTGGACCGCCTGCAATAGGATGTTCGCAGTTCTACGGAAGACCTGGTTTCTATCCTTCTTATGGTTACAATGGCTTGTATCGCGGAATTTACGGCGCAGGGTATGGCTTCGCAGGAACAACACCAGCTTTCAGACGTCCATTAGGCGGAGGATTTGGTTTCAGAAGGAACATGATGGGAATGCGCGGCATGAACCCTGGTTTTAGGCGTGCTGCTATTGGTGCAGGCGTTGGAGCAATTGGCGGTTACGGAATGGGTCGCTTTGCTGGCGCAAGAGGAGCAGGTTTCAACAGATTTCCTGGAATGGGTCCTGGCATGGGTCCTGGAATGAGACCAGGTATGAGGCCCGGATTTAATCGCTTCCCTGGCGCAAAAGGAGCTAACATGAAATTCCCAGGTCAGAGGCCATGTGGTCCTGGAGGAGCAAAACGTCCATTCATGGGCCCAAAAAGGCCTGGAGCAAAAGGATGTCTTCCAAAAAAGAAGATTTGCTAAATTCAATAAATGCTCGAATTTTAATCATACAAAGCACTGAATAATTCTATTCCTCTTCTCTGGTTCTCTTATTAGAATTTCCATACTTCTTTTCATCGTACGCAAGTTTCATTTTCTCCATGCAAAACTTTCTTGCTTCGTCATGATCCACTATAGGCGCTGGGTAATCTTTTCCAATAATGCAGTTAGCTTGCTTTTGAACTGCAAGTGGAGCCTTCCATGGCTCATACACAAATTTGTCTGGCATGTTTTTAAGAACAGGCAAATACTTTCTGACATAAGTGCCCTTCTTATCGTATTTCTGACCGAAAGTAGCTGGAGAGTAGATTCTGAAGTACTGATGAAAGAATGCAGATGCACTAAGCCACATCCAATTCCCAACGTTTAAGCTGTAGTCTGCATCTAATAACAGTTCATCAAAAACTTCAACACCGCGTTCCCATGAAACATACAAGTCTCCTCTAGTCAAGAAACAAGCAACTGAATGCCTTGCTAAATGGTGTATCCAGCCTTCTTCCCTCAGTTGTGTCATTATTGCGTCTATCCAAGGATATCCTGTTTTCGCATCACGCCATGCTTCAAAGAGCTTCTTTCCCACAGAATCTTCCAAAGAAAGCTTTCCAGAAGGATTTTGATATCTCCATTGAACTTGCAAACAAATCTTATTTCCCTCCATCTTGCCATAACTCGGCGTTCCATAAGCAGCAGTGTAGTAAAATTCCCTCCAAAGCAGCTGTCCCAATAAACTCACAGGAGGTTCTGTAGCTTTACCTTTAGACTTATCAATAACTTCGCGTAGTTTATGATAAAACAGTCTACAAGATAAAGCACCAAACTTTAAGTATGGCGAAAGAACAGTCGTATCTGCGGGCTTGAAAGCAGCGGGAGATGTTTTGGGTTTCTCAAATGTCAAGACTTTCTTTTTGTCTTTAAGATACTCTTCCATTCTTCTCAGAGCTTCTATTTCACCACCGCGGTGGACATTCTCCTTTGATCTGTACGAAGTTAACTTCTCTGTGAGACCCAACTCTTGCTCATCAGGAACGTTCAAATTACCAAAAGCTTCAGCGACTTCTTTAACATCAACAGTTTTTACAGTTCCTGAACCTACAGAAGGAGCAGCAACAGGTTTTCCAACTTTCCCCAACTTCCCAGCCGCGTTCAAGAACGATTGATAGCGCAAAGGAACTAAGCCACCATTCGCAGCAATCACATCCTCCGGCCAATACAACAAGTGACCAGTAAAAGACTCACAATTAACTTTGTGCTTTTTGCATAATTTCTCTACATCGGAGTCCCTCTTTAAAGCGTACGGCTCTGTATCCTTCTCAAAGACCACATGCGATATCATCTTCAGTTGAAACAGCTTCTCAAAGGCATCCAATGGATTAGCCCTGATCACATACAAGCGGGACTCATAATTCTTCTTCAAGTTCTTATCAAGATCATTTAAAGTATCCAACAGAAACTGCCAACGACGCACACCAACTTTCCCTTCCTTCACAAAGTGCGGATCCAAGCAGAACAGAGGAAATAAGACAAGATCTTCCTTCTGTGCCAATTCAAATGCCCTCAGCAAAGCCAAATTGTCGTGCAGCCTGAGCCCTTTTCTGAACCACAATATCACCGCTTTCGTCATCCTTTCGAAGAAAACTTTAATGACGTCAGCTGTGGATCGTTTCAAGCGTTAAGCTTTCGATACTCACGCCGTTTCAGTTGCTGTTCAAGGTAGCGCCAACTGTAAATCTTCCACCTTTAAAGTGCTTATCGCGTTAAGGTAACGTTCGGAAGTATTTCGCTGATGTCCAACAACATTCCGAATTCCTCATACGGCGGCATTTCCATGATTTCAGCTCAGAACAACACCCAACGAGGAACCCTAAGAAAGCGAATACTTTTCTACTTGAACCGGCTGCTACGGAAGCGTAACTTTCATGTGAATTTATCGTAAATGTTTAGTCGCATCGTTGCCTAGAGTTGTGTATGTGTTCCTTGCCTTGGTTTTCCTATTGGGGCTGATGGCCTACCATTCCGTGGATGAAAGCGCACAGCTGAATGAGTCGAGCTCAATTAATTCGAAGGATTTTAAGTCACAGCCGCATTACTTTGTCATAATCGACGCTGGATCGAGTGGTTCTCGAGTGTACATTTACGAGTGGAAACGGCCGGTGTATTCTTCCTCTTGGCTCCAGGGAATGTTTAAAGATGACCAAATGAGTTATGCGTTTCAGGATTATCTTCCGTTGCTCGTCGAGCACGAGTCTTTTAAGATCAAACCGGGTATATCATCCTTTGCCCATGATTCAGAGGGTCTAGAACATCATTTGGAGTCTCTTTTGAATTTTGCAGTGTCAAAAGTTCCAAAGGAATATCGTTCTGTTGCTCCAATTGTTCTGTTTGCAACTGCCGGAATGCGCTTACTGCAGAAGGATGAACAGAGGAGCATAATTGATAAAGTTTGTGCTGAATTTAAGGATAGCGGTTTCTTGTTTAAAAGCTGTAGAGGGCAGGTTAGGGTGATATCAGGCGAAGAGGAAGGAATATTTGGATGGTTGGCAGTTAATTACATGACCAAGTCATTTACTGGGGAGCCTGTTTCAACAAAGAATACTATCGAAAGATCATCGACTTTTGGCTTTCTTGATATGGGTGGAGCATCAGCGCAATTAGCATTTGAACCTGACCGTGAAGTTCAAGAGAAGCATTTGAATGATTTGACATCTGTTGTGCTGAATTCAGCTGACTCGCGTTCATACAGGTTTTGCTCTAGTTGAAATTGCAGAATAATTGTGTAGGTATAATCTTTATTCAAGGACGTTCTTGGGATATGGAGCTAACGAGGCGCGGAGGAGGTATTATGAACATTTACCAGGACAACAGAAAACTTCTGCAGTTATAACAGATCCGTGTTCTCATAAAGATTTAAAATTTGAAGAAGAATTAGCCGATAAGAAGGCATCGTTTGTTGGAACGGGGGATTTAGAACAGTGTAAGAAATCTTTACTTCCTATTTTGAATGAGACTGCGCCATGTGATGATTATCCTTGTTTCTTTGACGGTGTCCACGCTCCGGAGAAAGATTTATCAATGGAACGATGGATTGCCGTTTCTGAATATTGGTATACTACAAATACATTTGATCTGGGTGGACCATACCAGTACGATAAGATTCTTAAAGCAACCAAAGATTTTTGTGAGTCTCCATGGGACGCTGCCAAGAAATTATTGGAAGAGGATGATGAGTATCGGCTTAGAACACAGTGTTTTAAAATGGCATGGGTCATGACAATGCTACACGAAGGGTTTGACTTGCCCTTGCATCCTGATCCCTCTACTGGAAAGCATCCAGTAGATTCAAAAGACGATATATCTAAAGTTTCAATATCATGGACTTTAGGGGCAGTATTATTGCAGCTGACTCAAGAACAAGCATTTGTAAAAGACTCAAAGGCTTCATATGTGAAACAATTAGTGCATACATGGAATAATCCGATAATACCCTTTGAATCGGATGCCGATAATTCTCAACCACCATATATCGATGATGATTCTTCAGATATTAGTTCAATACTATTCTTTTTATTTGTCGTAGTTGCATTAACATCAATACTTGTAGCCTATTACTTGTACAAGCAGGATGGTTTCAACTCATTAAGAGTCATGTGTTGCGGACGAACTAATGGTGTACAAGCTTGGCTCAGTCACAGGAACAGATTTATGCCTGTTACAGTTACAGAAAGAGATATTGAAATGGGCGGTAATTTTAGAGTATCAAGCATGAATAATGCTTCTTCATCCCCTATGGCCTCTGCTAGTTCTATACTACCATCAATAGCAGCAGCTGCAAATGTCACTCAAACAAGATTTCCAGTAAGGCCACAATCTACAGTACCTCATACAGCGGCTTCATCAACTGCATTACTTGGAACGATGAAATGAAAGCGTCTATTTGTCCTTGCCAGCTTTTGCCTTCATTCTCTCCAATATACTCTTTTCACGATTCTTGCTAGGGGAATCTACATATTCCGGTATCATCCAGCGTACAGAATATGTTCTGTCTTCTGAGTCTAAAACAGCCTGTGCATCCTTCTTGTTTGTAAAAGTCACATAAATGCGCTCGTCTGAAATTACAACAACGCTTTCGATCGGCCCAAACTTTCGAAGTTCAGACTTCAGGTCATCAATGGAAACCTCTGAAACATTCTTCTCAACGACTAATGTGCGCTTATTCTCCGGAACATTGAAGTCATTCTTCTTCAAACCAGCATTGAACCGGAGTTCGTCCTGCTTCTTGAGAATTTCCGATTTGTATCCGCTATTCATTCTTGAGCCACTCAACTGTTCCATGTACGCCATATTCTGCCTTTTTATTTCTTCTTTCCTGTTAACTTCACTAACTTCAGATTTCCTCTTCTTCAGAGACTGTTCGCGCTCGTGCAGCTCCTGCGCAAACTTCTTCGTCTTCTGGTCGCGGTCCTTGTGCCTCCGCTTCTGTTCGATTTCCGCCTTCAAAAATGCGTCGTATTCCGCTCTTAGTTTTTCATTACAGAGAATGTCTTTTGCTTCCATCAGCTTATGGAACAGTTCAAGTGCTTCGGGGTTATCGGGATTCCTGTCCGGGTGGCATTTGAGGGACTGTTTTCGGAATGCCTTTTCGATTTCCTCAGTTCTGGCGAATGCTTCCACGTTCAGTAATTCATAGAGATTTTGTTTCATCGTCATAATCATGTCAAAGTAGAAAGGCGCAAAGGACAAAAATGTTCAACGGCGTGATCGGTGAAAGGAGAGGCGCATTTGTGACAGATACTTGGAGTAACGCGATCTTCAGCAATAATCTCATAAGTAAGAGGGAAATCTTTGCTGACGTCGACATGAATTGGTAACTTGGCAAACACAGTGCAAACATGAGAACTTCGCAATGTCTTTCATCCATATGATCAAGATGATGAGCTTAAGATTAGCCTTGCAACTTGGTTCAAGTCTCATATTCATATCAACTGTTTTGGCCTCAGGTCCATCTTTGACTTTGAATCAGTTCCCAAGGAATGTATTTACAACTGCTGTGACATCTACCTCAAGAGGTACCTTCATCTTCGTCGCAGGAACAGCATATGCTTCTTTTGATAATATCGATGTCCCAGAAGGCGAACAAGGTAATGATACTCATGATTCTAAACATTTCTAACATAATCAGTCGGTTTCATCTCTCAGATCGCTGCAAATAACACAAGAATGTGGTCAAGACCACTTGGTTACTCTGGCGAAACATCCATCAGCGATATTAAGTATGATGATACTACCTCCACATTATACGTCACAGGAACAACTGATTCAACTGATCCTGAGAATGCTGGTGGAACCGTTGCTTTCTTGGTTCGATTGGACTTCTATGGGAATATGCTATGGAATACTGCATGGGGCAGTGATGGTCTGAACTCTGCTCAAAGCATGGTGGTTGACACAGAAAATCAAGTCATCAGAGTCGCGTCTGTTGAAAACTACACTCCAGCCATCACTTCATTCTCAGCTGATGGTACCCAGTTGAATGGCCTAAACTGGGGCATGGTTAATGTTCTACCAAAGAGTATGGCTGCGTTGTCAAAGGACACATTGTTCATCACTGGATCCACAAGAGTTACTCTGGATGGCAGTGCTGTAAATGGAACGCAGTATGATATGTTCTTGACAAAGTATGGCGTCAGTGGCTTACGTGCATGGTCAAGAGTATTCGGATCTGGTGCAAGCGAGAGTGGCATGTCTGTTGCAGTTGATCCCCAGTCAAGCGCAGTTTACGTCGCTGGTACAACAAGAGCTCAAGTGTTTAACGGAAAATCCAATGGAGGTGTCGACGTTGTTCTAACAGCTTTTGATCTAGATGGAAATGTTAGATGGTCTACCCAGTTTGGATCCAACGGAGACGATTCTGTATCTTCTGTTCAAGTCGACTCAAATACTGGCAATATTTACGTTGCAGGTAGTACACCAGCAGTTTTCGTTGGTGATGATTCTTCAGTTTCCGGAAATGCATTCGGTTACATTGCCAAGTTCAAACCTGACGGAACCATGCTGTCCACCCCAATTTACTTTGCAAGTTCTGGAGCTGCATCTGCAACAGCAATTTGGCTATGTTCCGGAGAAAACTTGGGTTATGTCGCTGGCAATTTCAACGGCAACGGAGTTCTGGGAATATTTAACTTGGACTGGACAAATGAAGGCGTCGTAATTGAAGCACCTCCAAACCCACCTGCTGATGATCCAATTAATAATTTTGCTGAAACTGCAAAAGCTTTGCCTCCAGTAATTGTTGGTGTGATTGTCGCTTCAATATTGATTTTTGTCGTTCTTACTGGCTGCTTGGCTTACTTTATGTGCTGCAGAAGAAAAGAAGAAGATGCTCTAGTTAGTTACAGCCAAGAGAAGCTTAATAATCCTGCAAACCAGCCAACGACTCAAATATCTAAACCTGTAACACCAGAACCAAAGACTGCTACAAGAAGTCCGGTAAAGGTCGCCAAAGTCAAGAAGATTGACGCAAGCAATGTCTAAGATAAAGAATGACACAATAGAACTGTATTTAGATTTTTATCATTCATGTTCATAAACTACAACATTCTGCGGCTCGATGTCCAAGCCGTCGTTTGCATCATCGTCTTCGTCCATGAAATCAAGTTTGATTTCGTTCTGGTTTTCTGGCGGCTGATCTTCCATCTCAACAACAGCTTGCTTGCTCTCAACTAACGCTTTACCATCTTGTGTTTTACCGCCACTTATGAATGTGTCTGAAGGTCTAGCCATTAGTGATTCTTGACGCTTCTTCAAGAGCTGTTCCGACAAAAATTCTACTCTAGAGCTGAATTCAGCTTCAACAGCACGCTTGACACGAAGCATCTCCTTGAATGTATCTTCATTTCCATTTCTAACTTCAAAGTTATGCCAGTCAGACCAAAATGTTTCTCCCTCCTTTGATCTTGGATCCGTGAACTGTGCAACATAATTAAATACTGCCCTTGCACGCTCAAACTCTCCCATCTTGACTTCTAGATCGATATACTTTCTTCCTAGTGTTCTTGCTTCCTCGTCTTGTAAGGATTCAAGAGCGACTTCATATATTGGCCTACAAGCAGGAAGTCCAAAGAATTCTACAGCCTTCGCAATTCCTATCGTGTACAATTCAACCTTTTCCTCCTTCAAACAACGTGCAGCTGCATCAATATAAATTTGCAATGCACGCTTCGGAACTCCGTAGTCCTCCTCAAGCTTTGCGTACAATAAACTCAGTGGTTTTACAAACTTTGCTGGCGAACCCTTTAGAGCCTCATCAAAAAGATCTCTAGCACGTTCCAACTTTGTTCCTTTGTACAAGTTAACAAACTTTTTAAGGTATAAGTTCCAAATTTCGAAAGATGTGGGATACTGAAACAGTTCAATACCTTTCTCATAGACTTTGAATGATTCTTCAAAGTACTTATTCTCTTGCAAAAGAAGAGCATAATTAATTATACTTTGAGGTACCACAACCTTTAACTCGATCATTTTGTCATAAGCAGCACGAGTTCTTTCCAAACTTCCCAAACTTTCCTCCAAATCAACTAGAAAGTTCCACAACTTCAAACTCTTGAATACACGATGTTGAACAGGTATTTCTGCATCTAGATATTGAATGGTATTGACAGCCCTCTGAATTCTTGGAGGAGCCGTGCCTCTGGCAAGGATATTGAATGCCTCTTGTTCGTTCTTGTGTCTCAATTCCATTTCGCAACATGCGATGTAACATTCAGCGAGATTATCAGGATGCTTATATGCAACTCTGAAAGACCTTTCGAATATTTGACGAGCTTGAGAAAGATCAGGACTTGCCAAATTCTCAGCAACTGATAATTCTTCCATATATCTGGCGTATTCAATCCAAACTGACTGAAACTTTCCAGAAGCTTTCTTTGGGTTAATTGTGACCAATGCCTGTTCAAATACCGCAACAATTTCTTCTTGCGTGGATGATTCCTTCTTCAAATATCCTCCAATGCGATTAAGCCATTCTTGAACATTGTGAGGGTTCTGACGAAGAAGCACTTCATTGACCATAAATCGCCGACGCTCCAAAAGCTGCTCCAAACGATGCATTCTAATATCAACTTCGACATCATCAACCATTTGATCACCACCATCTTCTTCCACCAGATTAGAGAGAATAGTTTCTTCAAACTCAACATATGCCTCGAATATCTGTGTGAAATCCCTCAAAGTCATGACACATTGTAGCGCTTCTTCAAAAACATCTCGCGCTCTCTCAAACTCACCAGATAATATGTAAAAGCGAGCCAAAGAATTCCACAGTTTGCCAGTTTCGTTAGTGAACTTTTTAATCCCAGATCGAAGAACAGATTCAACATCAATTAGTGTCAACTTATCAGAATGATCATGAATTATTCCAGAAAGCAAAGTCCAATAGTAAAACAAATTCTTGCCTTTGTAACTCTTCAAAACCGAACAATTTACGGTGTTTCCATTTATAAAGTTGACCAAATACAATGCAGCATAATTATACTCCTTCTTCTCAACCAACAACTCGACCAAATCTTCAATGCGCTCAGGCCAAAGCTTTAAGTAACGCTTATAAACGCAAACCAAACTATCAACTGGACCATGTTCCTTAACAAATCCAAGATAATCCTTCCAGACACGCTCGTGCTGCATTATAGGCACATACTGAAGACAACGATCATAAACTTGCCTTGTTCTTGTTATGAATCCCTTTGAAGCCAACACGTGAGCATAATCCAAGTAAATGCGAGGCATTCTAGGCAGAAATCTCAAAGCACGCTCGTAACAGCCAAACAACTCAAGCCATTCACCATCCGTGCCTGAATCTTTACCAGACAAATGAAGCTTCTGAAGTTCCAAATACTTTTTCCATAATTTATAAGAAGCAGGTAGCAGCTTAAGCGCTCTTTCGTAAATGAACTTTTGCAATTCATAGTCGCTCTCCTTGTGGTTCAGGTAACGCAACCACGCTTTCAAATTATACGGATTTCTTATGATATCCTGTTCATAGAGCAGATCCTCAGAGTTCTAAAATTATTAGCGTGGGCAACGTACCAAAGGTTTACCAATCGGTCTAGAATGTCCAAGCCAAATTGTCTCATGTCGCAAAAACGGTATTGAGCGAGCCCTATTGAAGCATCAGCGTGTTACATCCTGAAGAACCAGCCACTTAACTCTCGACTTTATCATTATCATCCGAATTTGTGAGTCATTTGCGATCTGTGTGAAATCTTCCCGTTGCTAAGGACTAAACGCCCAGCAGATTTGATGGAAAATTTTAGCTTCAAACTTTCTCTTCCAGCTGAACTTATCACTTTAGAAGTGAATTTTGAAGAGTGACAATATGGACGATGAAACTACTTCAAAGACGTCAAGGAAATCCTTTGACTGGAAGGTACTGATCCATCATGATCATGTTCTGATAACACCAAATGTAGGCCATGTTTTTTGATACACTGGCACCGCTCAATGGCTTACAAGGCAAAATTGGCTTCTTGTGTGCTTTGATCAACATTCTGCAGTCATTTAATATTGCCTTCAGTCCTCTGAGACCTAATCGTTGGGATAACGGTTACACTGACTGGATTACCACTGTCGTTGACTATCTGAACTTGCAGACGGTCTTCTATCGCAATGAAACTGTGCTCTACATCTACTGGGCTCTGCTGATCGTCTTTGCGGTTACTTTTGCGAGTGCCCGTAGTATGCAAATGTCCTCGTTCAGAGAATGGAGTGGTTTGTCCTTGTTCAGTGCAAACACTATCATCTTGCTCTTTACTACGATTGGGTTCTTACCACTGTCTTCTATGCTTGGCTCCTTTTTGTCTTGTCAGGCTTATGATGCTGCTACCGGATCGTTTGTTCAAGTGGCTAGTTGCTGGGAGGGAAATCATGTAGTGATCCCGTTGCTCTCCATTGGCACTTTCATCCTGCTACTCGGTCTCATGGTCATCAAAGACTTATTTATGCTCGAGACTGCGTTCTATGACAACTTCATGCTGTGCAGAGCACACGGTAGACCTGATGCTGCTAGAGATGTTACACTTGGTGTTTTATCATTTCTCATTGCTGCACTTGCTCCTCTACTCCACACCAACGAGACAGCATTTTGGATAATCAATGTCTTGTCTTTATTAGGATGTGCTATAGTTGCGTACATATTCACAAATTATTCAGCGTATTACAGTAACGTTGTTAACTTGATATACGTGCTTGCTTCTGCTTGTTTGGTATGGTCTTGTACTTCCCTTGTTCTATTTGAAATTGTCAAAGCTGCGGGATTTGAAGTTGTCACGTTCTTGTATGTTGGTGGAGCATTAATGGTGTTTGGTGTGTACACTGCGTATCAGAACAGAATCCGTTACCTCATCGAAACTCCAATTGATAGATTGAGCAATGCGTATGAAGCTGGTCTAAAACTGCGTCTTATCTTGAAACAGAAGAACTGTTTCTGGACTAACGAACCTAACATCATCAACAACTCAAAGATCACAGTTGATTTTAACCTCTACAAAGAAATGGACCAGCTTTACCTCACTGCAGGAAAGAAGTTTCCAACAGCTAATATTTTTCCAATGTGTTATGGCAACTTCTTGTTCAGCATGTGTAATTTGAACTACTGTTTGACCATGTTCTCGAAGAACAAAGAACTGATCAGAGATGCAATGGATGTTCAATACCAGGTTTACAAGAAGGCTAAGTTTATTGAGAAATTGTTCTCCAAACAGAAGGGAACCAGCGAAGTCAAGAAATACTTTCAGTTTTCAGACTTGTCAAAAGAAACTGAAATGTTCCAGAAGAAGTTCTTTGCAAAGAAGCTCGGATTTCTAAATGAACTTAAAAAACCTAATCCGTCCACATCGAAGCTCCAGCAATATGGTGTTGATCTCAAGGAACTACTTGACATAATCCAGAGAAACTACCAAATCATGATCTCAATCAATTCGTTGCCAAAAGTTTACAGAAGATATGCATCTTTCATTTCAAATATCGTCGGATATGCAGAATTAACAAAGAGTTTGGTGGATTTGGCAGATACTTTAGAGAACGATGAGAAAGATATTGATTATAAGTCTATCGCTTTGAACAGTCAAAGAGCATTATTCAACGAGAGAAACGGAGTATTTGTGCTTTCTGGTGAAGATAGCAATATTGGTGAAATCCTTGAAGTTAATATTGGCGCTGTAGACATGTTTGGATTTACTGTGTCTTCAGAAATGATTGGAATGAACATAAGCTCTTTGATGCCATCGCCTTTCACTGAAGGCCACAACTCCTACTTAAGAAAGTACCTTGCTACCGGCTATGCTTTGATTCTTGATACTTCTCGTGTCGTAACAGCCAAGAAAAAGTTTGGTTACATCTTTCAAGTTGAGCTTTATGTTCGTCAAATGGTTGATACTGACGGAAATATAAAGTTTTTGGGTGTGATGAGACCAGCTTTCGAAGAGGCTGACTTGATTTTAATGGATCCTCAAGGCAAACTAATTGGTATTTCCGAGAAGATAATGAGCTATTTCAAGTTGACAGATAGTGGCATGACAAAGGAAAAGATTTTGTCACATTTGAGACAGTTGCATATTTCTCAATTGATTGACGAATGGGATACTATTGCTGCACAAGCGAAAACGGATCAGGGAATTAAGTATGCCAAGATAAATCACAGCATGCACATCAAAGCAGAGGTATTGAAATCTGACTTTGTTCTTTTGAAAATCTGGGCAGATGAAGTTACTGACACTAGATCACATCCTAAATTGCATTCAAACTTGGAGCTTAATGAACTACCTGCAGCTCAACAAAATGGAGCAAGCTTACTTATGCGTCCTTACGAAGGTCCTTCATTTTCTTCTCCAGTCACGACGCCTGCAGTTGAAATCACTGGTCTCGTGTTTGCTCAGTCTCCTTTGCTCACAAACGATTCTCCAATATTGAAGTCTAACTCTGTGAACCTCTCTGATTCAAATATACTGGGAACTAAAATTATGGGCGAGGATACGAAGAACGACAATGATGGACAGAGTCAGACAGAGAGCCAAGCTGGAAAATTAAGTTTACTTGTCAAGAAACACGATCCTGTTCAAGAACAAGAAGATCTCTTGCTGCAGAACACCGCAATGAATATGTCCTCAAAGTTCGATCAATTAACAGATCAGTACACCTCTAAGTCTGATGAAAGAAATGCAGCTGTGCAAAACACTTACCTGCAGATTATTTTCAATCTCTTTGTTCTTGCTTTCGTTATCAGTTTAATCGTGGCCAATCTTGTCATCAAGGACCAGTTCGATTTGATGGAAGGTTTGACTTACGCTCTTGATCATTGCGGAAGCTTGACATTTCAAATGAAAAGAATGTCCAGTCATTTGCGTGATGCACAGTTCTACGGTGCGTCGGATTGCATCCAAAACTACGGTTACAATGCATGCGCTTTCGTTCAAAATAACAGTCTTACCGATTACAAGCTCAATGATGCCAAGTTTCTTTTTGAGGAAGCTTCCATCATGTACAGATATGCTTTCGAAAAGTTTCTTGATCATATTGGTTCAAATAGTGGAGAAAAATTTTATTATGACAGGATGAAAGAGCAGCTAGCAGTACCTGAGTTCGAAGTGGAATTCTTCCGCTACCAGGATATAGAAGTTAAGAAGCGTGTTACTTTCTGGGATGCTCTAAACACTTTTTCTGCAGTCACAGACACTATTGTTAAGTCTCCTTCGACTCCTTACTTCCGGCCATTGATATCAGATACTGGTGTTCGCATGCAGAATAGTTCTGTTGTTGCACAGAACAGATATGCATGGCTGCCAGTAAATGATAATCTTGAACAAGGTTATTTTAACAACACAGATCCCGCTTTTGCAAGAGCACAATACTTCTTGATGAAAGAAAACGTAAACTATCACAAGAAGCTAGACAAAATCATGTCTTCTTTATTGGATGTTTTCGAAAACAAAGTGGAAAGATTTACATCTGTTATCACATATTCCATTTTTATTCCGATTCTGATTTTGGTCTTTGCAGTTTCTAGTTATATTATTCCAAAGATTCGTCTCTTGATCAACTGGGAAGCTGATATTTTATCGATTATGTTGAGAATTCCGAGACCTGTTGCAACTTGGTGGTACAAAAAGTTGTTGAAGAACCTCGATGATGATCCAGATGACCAAGCTTTCTCTGCTGAGTTGTACCTTTACTTACAACAAGAAGACCCAAGTTACTTAGACGAAAACTTATCAAAGAAAGGTGGTATTCCAAAGGATAAAACCGTCAAGAAAACCGACGAAACCAAGCCGCAATCAAAGCAAAATGAATCTTCTCAAAAGTCCAACATATCTGTATCTTCGAAGGTTGCGATTCGCTCCATCAGAGAGAAGAATGTTTTCTTGAAAATTTCGAGCTTTTCGTTTGGCCTCTGTATCATTCCTCTACTGTTCTTGGCGACTTATTCTCAATTTTTGAACACCACTAATGCTCACAAGCAACTATCTTGGGTTAATGACGTGATCTCATCCATGGCTGAAGCACACTTTGAAATTCGTGAACTGGCTATTCATACATTAACTGGTGACGAATTTGGTGTTGTGCCGCACATTACTGAACTTGCTTCGCAATTGCAGAAGAAGATTTCCGACTCTCACAGAGTATTTGTATATGGCGATGGCGAAATCAATGGACTTTCCTCAAATCCATTCTTTCAGCAAGTTCTATTCTCTGATGCTTGTGCTATAGTTCCAAAGAACAACATCATTCCAAAAGATCAATTGAATAACGAAGCAATCGGAATTTCTCTTTTGTCTCCGTGTGAATCCTTTATGAACGGTTTATTGACAAACGGATTGAATGGAGCGATCGTTACTTTTGAAAAGGAATTTGAAAAGGCTTTTACTTTATTGAAATCTTCTAACCCCGAGGAATATCGTGAAGAAATCTTGAACTCCATCAGACTGCTCGAAAGATTCACAACTCAAACTGCGAATGTCATTTTGATTGCTAGAGAAAGGGTTATCGATCCTATTGTCTCTGCCTCCAGATTCAGTTTGACAATTATTCAACCTATTCAACTTGTGTTGGCCTTCCTTGGTACGATGTTTGTCTACTACTACATTTACCTTCCTGTCACGTTCCGTATCGAACAAGAAGTCAGAAAAATGGATTCATTGTTGAATTTGCTATTGGCTACTTATGATGGTCACAATTCAAACAAGAAGGATTCTCCAACTAAAGCAGCAACAGCTGAGAAAGACGATGATTCTGTTAAATCACCTGTACTTGGTCAACGTCGTATTGAAGGTCAGTTGCCCTCTCAGCCGTCTCTACCAAAGAGTCTGATGTTCAATACGTATGTCAACATGTTGCACACTGTAGAACAAGATGAAGACGAAAACGCTGAAAATCCTGCTGCTGCTACCAATCAAGCTGAACATAAAGAACAACCGGATCCGCTAGAATAAAAATTCTCTCTTTTTCTCAAAATGTCTTCACCCGTTGATATTCCACAGAAGAAAGACAATTTGAGCAGTTCTTATAAATCCCAAATTCCTGGATGGACCTCTCAGGATAACGACCAAAGGAGGGAACGCATCAGGAGCAATTCGATCGAGAAAATTAACACAAAGACGAACACCGTCGGCGCAAACAGCGGAAAGAAGAGTGGAGGCAATGCAACGCACAAAAAGCCAAAAGAACCGAAGGAGCCAAAGGAGGCGTCTCTAAACAATTCCGTTAGCGCGAGTGCAACAGGCATTAATGCGACTACAGCGACAGCGACGACATCAGCCTCTAATGCGATACACGTTCTACTGAAGGAATACCGTTTAAAGGGCGTCATGTTCCACCCGGAAGTTATAAGGATGGCGCATCTTTTGAAATCTGCTGGCGATAATGATTCTGTCATAATGCTGTTCTATGCGATAATCAAAACTATTGAGTGCGACGGAGATATCAAACAGACGCTGAACTTTCTGATTCAGTCGCTGAATTTATTAACGATTCCGCTGGGCAATGCGGTGCGTTACTTCAAGTCGATACACACTCGCGATTCTCAACTGGCGATTCCTCAGCTACAGGATTTCATTAGAGAAAAGATTGTGTACTCATCTGTTGTTATTTCCAGCCACTTGGAAAAGAAAATTACGCCTGGGAACGTTGTGCTTGTGAATGAATACACTCCGTTCGTGGAACGCTTGAAGGGTGTTGAAATTGTTTATGTTTCTACAGGAGAAAAGAACAGAATGCCTGCGTTCCATCCTGACACTAAAGTCACAATCATACCCATTAACAGTCTGAATTATGTTTTAAGCAGTAAGAAGATTGATAAGGTAAAGTTTCAACTTTTATTTAATTATTGTTAATTGCTAGGCTTTGATTTATGCTCATGCTGTGTTGGTGAATGGTAATGTGGTTGCAAAGAGTGGATCTGCGTTGGTGGCTATGGAGTGCTCCATTAGGAATGTTCCTTTGGTTGTTTTATGTGAAAGTTACAAGTTTAGCGAGAAGGTGCATTTAGATTCATTTGTGTACAACGAGTCTATTGAAGGAGACTCAAAGGCTTCCGTAGAAGAAGAAGATGAAATGTATTTTACTACAATTGAGAAAAAGGCCAAAGCTGCCACTTATCCTCCGTATTCAAAGATCAAGTATGATCTGACTCCGAGTGAACTGGTCAGCGTTGTTGTTACTGAAGTTGGACTTATTCCAAGCACATCTGTGCCTGTTGTGATTAGGGAAGGGTTCAAAATAAAGAAGTAATAATAAAGAATAGCGATTTCTTCACGATAAAGATGCAACCTTCCTGGCTAGAGCGGGTCGCAAATAATGACGCGAAACTTATCAGCGTTGTCGTTATGCCCTTCAGGAAACTGAATCGGGAACAAATGACGAGTTTGTGTAGAGGTCTCAAGAACAACACTTATTTGGAAGAGCTCGGCTTGAGAAGCGCAACAATTGAAGATTTAGACGAATTATGTGATGCATTAAACACGCGAGTCAAGAGTGGAAATCCCTTTGATCTTTTAGAGTTAAAAGTTGCGAGTATATCTGAACTGATAAGTAAGTTGGACGATGGTGGTATTGTTGCTAAGAAGCTGGTGCTTGAGGGTACTGCGGATTCTATCCCTAAAAAGAAGATTACAGAATACCTGGAACTGGAAGGATGTGATCTTTCTGGTATTACGGACTATAGTTTCATGTCTTTGCTCGAAGGTGCTAATTTGTCGTTAACGCGTGCTGCTTTGAATAATCTGCCACAGTGTGATATGATCCAAGAGTTGGTGC
Source organism: Amoeboaphelidium occidentale (assembly GCA_023515795.1). Lineage (NCBI taxonomy): Eukaryota > Fungi > Aphelidiomycota > Aphelidea > Amoeboaphelidium > Amoeboaphelidium occidentale. The sequence continues at coordinate 10,422 of JALGPX010000021.1, read as the reverse complement.
TTCATAGCCTTGACTTCAAAGGTGTCGATCTTAAAGATTTGTTGCGTAAAACGCCATCATTAAAAGTGATGCGTTGTTCATTACTCGAAGACTGCGACAAAGTGAGTCTGAGCATGCAAGGTTTGCAACACGAAAGTCTTGAACTGCTACACTTTATTGATTTTGATTTTAATGGTACAAAATTGAGTGATTTCAACGGTATCAAAAATTTGAGGCACTTGGAGATTATATACGGTTTCCTGACTGATGACTTCTTGGAAGGAGATGTTGCATTGGAATTCGATCAGCTGAACTTTGGGAAAAATTCGTTGACAAAATTTAGAAACGATATCAAAGTAAAGGAGCTCTTCTTATTCGCGAATATGGTCAAGAATTTGAAAGAGTTTGTTTTAAGCTTACACGAGAGCGTTGAAAAAATTGAGTTGGCAATGAACGACTTGGATGTTGAGAGCATTTACCAGCTCGCTGAATTGAAGACTTCTTTAAAAGAGATTGGGCTAGGCGGTATCAAGGAAAAACTACCAGTCGACGAAAAGCAACGATTAGAAAGATTCTTTGATGAATTCCACGCGATCAAGATTGTGCACTGATCAAGGATTCGTATCAGAAATCTCAAGATATAAAAACCGACATGTAACAACCCCTTTTTATTTCCGTAATCTGAACAAATGAAAGTTTTAGGTGTTTTAGCTTTACTTCCTTTTGCTTTTGCCTTTCCTGGTGGCGCAAAGAACTGTGTATATCCTGATAAGTCTCAAATGTCGCCTGGTAAATCAGGTAGTGGTGGTTTCAAGTTGAAAATCATGGATTCCAGTAATAAGCCACTAAAGACTGTCCAGCCTGGTGGTACTGTTTTGATAGAAATGTCTGCTCCAATGTCATACAAGGGATTCTTGCTGCATGCATCACAATCAGACGTGTTTGAAGAGGTTGTTGGTAAGTTTGAAGCAAACGATGACGAAGGACTCGCTCAAACTATGGAATGTGTCGGTACTAAAGATGGTGGTATTACTCAAACTAAGGCAAGAAATGATCAGGGTGCAACTTTAGACACGTTCAAATGGATTGCGCCAGTCGGTTTGAGCGGAAACGTCACATTCTACGGAATTGGAGTTGTCTCTGGTAGTGAATGGTACGGTGATAAGGGATCAATATCTGCATCTATCGATATTTCAAAAGCAGCTGCGCCATCAACTGGAACTAGTTCATCAAAGAACGATTCCGCTGGTAATGATGCTGATGATCCCTATGCTGATCCCGACGATGATGGCAATTACGAAACGAGTGCTTCTTCTGGTGATGATGATGACGACTACGATTCAACATCTGACTCTGGTTCAGGTGGTTCAAAGAAGTCAAAGTCCTCGTCTGGCTCAGAAAAGTCAAGCTCTTCAAAGGATTCTGACAATTCAACCACTTCAAAGGATAAAAAATCAGCCAAGGGCGCCAGATCAAGCATAGCTTCAACTTCACAGTCAAGGTCAGCAACAGGAAGATCAAGAAGATAATTAGCTACAAGATCTCTTGACATGCAATGAATTTGCTATAGATGTACAATATCAATAAATATATGTTTCAAAAATAAGATTGTTTCAGTCGCGCTGATACTCTTAAACGACCCCTACCATCTACACAGGACCACAATTTTGGTGAACCTCAAACAGCGTGAAACGACCGTTGAAAATCGCTCTGATTGGACAACACGGATCTCTTGATCGATGCACAGAGATATCGTTTCAACGAAATGTTCAGACTTTTACCAAAACAGCGTAGTTTTATTTGCAGCGGAATTATCAGACCGTTTTCGACTGTTCTACCTCCGAAGAAAGTTCTCATTTTGGGCTCCGGTGGTTTATCAATTGGACAGGCCGGCGAATTCGACTATTCTGGCTCGCAAGCGATAAAGGCTCTGAAGGAGGAAGGCATCAAGACAGTTCTTATCAACCCGAATATCGCGACAATTCAAACAGGGCGCATGGCTGATTCTGTTTACTTTCTGCCTGTTAAGAAGGATTATGTAACTGAAGTCATTAAGAAGGAATCTCCGGATGGTGTTTTACTGACTTTTGGTGGGCAGACGGCGTTGAATTGTGGAATTGAGTTGCATCGTGCCGGTGTGTTTGATGAATTTGGCGTTAATGTTTTGGGCACACCCGTGCAAACTCTAATCGAAAGCGAAGATCGCGAGCTATTCAACAGAAAACTCAAAGAAATTAATATTCCATACGCAAATTCTGTTGCTGTTTCGTCTGTTTCTGATGCGCTAAAGTCTGCTGAAATGATCGGATATCCTGTAATCTTAAGATCTGCTTTTGCTCTTGGTGGTTTGGGCTCAGGTTTCGCTTCAAATGCCGCAGAGTTGGAAAGGTTATGTATGTCTGCACTGTCGCTTTCTCCACAAGTTCTCATTGAAAAAAGCATGAAAGGATGGAAAGAAATTGAATATGAAGTTGTTCGTGATAAGAATGATAACTGCGTAACTGTTTGCAATATGGAGAACTTTGATCCGTTGGGTGTCCATACAGGAGATTCTATTGTTGTTGCTCCATCGCAAACCTTGTCTGATGAAGAATATCACATGTTGAGAACTGCTGCGATAAAAATTGTTAGGCATTTCGGTGTTGTCGGAGAGTGTAATGTTCAGTACGCTCTAAATCCTGATTCTCTTGAATACTCTGTCATTGAAATGAATGCTCGACTTAGCAGAAGCTCCGCTTTGGCTAGTAAAGCTACTGGTTATCCGTTAGCTTTTGTTGCTGCTAAATTAGCGCTTGGAAAAACACTGCCTGAAGTTAAGAATGGTGTTACTGGTTCAACTTCTGCAATGTTTGAGCCTAGTCTCGACTATATTGTCACTAAAGTTCCGCGATGGGATCTCGGAAAGTTTTCTCATGTCGGTCGTAGTATTGGGAGTTCAATGAAGTCTGTTGGTGAGAGTATGGCTATAGGAAGGACATTTGAAGAAAGTTTGCAAAAAGCTGTACGTCAAGTTGATTCCAAGTTTGATGGTTTCGATTTGCTTAACAAGAATTATGATGTCTCTTCAAGCGATTTGGATGCAAAGTTGATGAATGCTAGTGACACTAGATTGTTTGATGTTGCTGAGGCTATGCTTGCAAGAAACTACTCTGTTGACAAGATTCACGATTTGACTAAAATTGACAAATGGTTTCTGTATAAGCTAGAGAACATTAAGAATGTCAGGAAAGAGCTTATGGAGTTTTCCTCAGTCAGGGAAATTTCGGTTGATTTACTTCAAAAGGCAAAACAGCTTGGATTCTCTGACAAGCAATTGGCTTCATATACCAGAAGCACCGAGAGTCAAGTTCGTCAATATCGTAAACAGGCAGGTATAATACCTTTTGTAAAACAGATTGATACAATGGCTGGAGAAGTTCCAGCAGCTACAAATTACTTGTACACTACTTATAACGCACAAGAAGACGATATTTCATTCGATGATAAAGGAATCATGGTTTTAGGTAGTGGAGTGTACAGAATAGGCTCCTCTGTTGAATTCGACTGGTGTGGCGTTGAAACGGTCAGAGTATTGAGGAGTTTGGGAAAAAGCACAATAATGGTGAATTATAATCCTGAGACTGTATCAACAGACTATGATGAAGTTGATAGACTTTACTTTGAAGAATTGTCTTTGGAGCGTGTTCTTGATATTTATGAAAAAGAAACTGCTTCTGGTGTTGTTGTTAGTGTTGGTGGCCAATTACCGCAAAATATTGCACTCAAACTGAAACAAGAAGGCAAGAATGTTTTAGGAACAGATCCAGCAATGATCGATAAGGCAGAGAATCGGTATGAATTCTCCAAAATTCTTGATACCATTGGTGTTGATCAGCCAGAATGGAAAGAGCTGACTAATGTTAATGATGCAAAGACGTTTGCTGAAAAGGTTGGCTATCCATGTCTTGTTCGTCCTTCATATGTGCTTAGCGGGGCTGCAATGAATGTTGCATATACTCCAAAGGACCTTGAAAATTTTCTTGATATGGCTGCAGAAGTTTCACCTGATTATCCTGTGGTGATCACAAAGTTTATTAAGGGAGCAAAGGAATTGGACGTAGATGCTGTTGCGAATTCTGGAAAAGTCCTGGTTCATGCTGTATCAGAACATATTGAAGAAGCTGGAGTCCACTCAGGTGACGCAACTCTAGTTCTTCCAGCAGAAAGTCTTTCAGCAGAGAATTTGTTGTCTGTGAAAACTATCACGGATAACATTGCAAAGGCTTTTGATATTTCTGGACCTTTTAATATGCAGCTTCTTCAGCTACCTGATAACTCGTTGAAAGTCATTGAATGCAATTTGAGAGCTTCTCGTTCATTTCCATTTGTCTCCAAAGTACTTGATCACAATTTTATTGAGACGGCCACAAAAGTTCTTGCGCAGATGGAGGTTCCTAATCCGGTCAATCTAATGAATTTGTCGAAGTACGATTACAAAGCGGTGAAAGTACCTCAATTCTCATGGACTCGTTTACAAGGGGCCGATCCAATACTTGGTGTCGAAATGGCAAGTACAGGCGAAGTCGCTTGCTTTGGAAGAGATGTTTATGAAGCCTACTTTGCTGCAATTCAGTCAACTAACGGATTTAACCTTCCCGCTACTGGCTCATCAATACTTGTTGGTTCTGATCAAGAGACTAACTTACAAGATTTTACTGCAGCCATGACGTTACTATTACAGGAAGGTTTCAGATTAGTTCCAGGAGATGATATCACACGGCAACGATTTCAAAAGATGAAAATGTCCATGGTGCCTGATGTATTGCAGTTATCTTCAAACAGAGGAACTGCTCGCAACGACATTTTTAGTAACAACATCCAGCTTGTGATAAATCTTTCGAAGTCTAGACCAACATCTATTGAAGATCCTCAGTATCTTATGAGACGTATGGCTGTGGACTTGGGTATTCCGCTTGTTAACAACGAGAAGATTGCATTGTTGCTGTCGCGAAGCATTGTTAAGGTACTTGGTGCAAAAGGTTACGGTATCGCTGGCCAAATCAACTCATGGCAGGATTTTCTCTCAGGAAAAGATGCATCTTACACCTCGCTAAAAGTATCTGTAAAGTAAATTAAGTAAAGTTGACGTTTTCACAAATTCTTGTTTGTCCGATTGGTGAAACATCATGGAAGGTGATCTAGAATTGTCTGATACCAGAGGACCACTCTCCCAGAGGAAATGCAAAGATCTCCTATGGCTTGTTCTATTTGTATTGTACTTCCTTGGAATGGGATTTGTTGGATACAGTGCTGTTACAACTGGTGACTTGAACAATCTGATCTTTCCACTTGATTCTAATGATCAGTACTGTGGGAAGGATAACTCATTATCTAACCCAGACAGCCCCAACTTTGTTGATAAACCATACCTGTTTTACATTAATCCATTGAATTTGGCTGCAAAGAAGATGTGTGTATCAGAATGTCCTGACAAGACCATCATCACAAATCTCACAACAACGATCTGCTTCTCCTCACGTCCTAAGAACATCACTTACTTTAATCAAGCAGTCAGAACTGGAATGTGTACCGCAGTGAACTATGAGAGTAGTCCGGTGTTTTACAGATGTATTCCTAATGATATTAATGAGATTGCTGCAGTTCTAAATCGAACAGTAGATCAGAGCTTGGTTGATCAAGTTGTTAATGTTGCTGATGTTTCCGCTCAAATAGTTTCTGATTTCGCAAGGACTTGGTGGTGGTTCTTGGTATTTGCCGGGTTTGCTGCAGCAGTTTCATTCGTTTACCTGATTCTTTTACGATTGTTCGCTGCCTTATTTGTATGGCTTGTTGTTGGCTTATCCTTGATATGCGTTGATGGACTTGCTGTCTTCTTTTACTTTACATGGCAAGAATCTATGGCAAGGACACAAAGTCGTGGGTTCTCAACATCAACTATGACCAGGGAGCAGCAGACATACTTTGCCTTCTTTGTAACATCATGCGTCATAGCAACATTTGTTACGTTACTTGTTATAGTGTTACGCAACAGAATCCGTATCGCGATAGAAGTATTGAAGGAAAGCTCGAAAGCAATGCAGGCTATGCCGCTAATGGTTCTCTGTCCAGTGTTAATTTTTGTTCTAACTCTGGCCCTATTCTGCTATTGGGTTGTAATGGAACTATATCTAGCATCCGCCCTGAAAGATCCGCAATTAGGAAACTCTGGTTATAATTTGGAGTATCTAAAGTACTTTCAATGGTATCTTCTTTTCGGATTCTTCTGGGGACAACAGTTTCTAAGTGGAATCAACCAATGCACTATCAGCGGTGCAGTATCATCTTGGTATTGGACACTTGATAAGAAGAATTTACCACGTAGGCCAATTCTAACTGCTCTTGGCCGTGTACTAAGATATCATCTTGGATCAATCTCTTTAGGATCACTAGTTATTGCTGTTATTGAATTTCTTCGGACAGCTTTATATATTATCCAAAGGCAGGTAAAAGGAGCCAATTCAAAATGGGCAAAGTCTTTAATTGCATGCTGTCAATGTTTTCTTTCCTGTCTAGAAGCAATAATGAGATATGTAAATAAGAATGCTTACGTTGAGATATCAATTTATGGTCTGTCTTTCTGCAAAGCTTCCGCTCAAGCTTTTACTTTACTTGTTCGAAATTCCTTTCGTTTGGTTGCTGTAGAATCAGTTTCTTCTTTCATCTTGTTTCTAGGCAAAGTTGTTGTTACTGCAATATCAGGTTGTGGATCGTATTTTACCTTCAAGTTTTATTACGCAGATAATCCCTTGATGTACAGTTCTGCTTCAGTTTTTGTGGTAATGGTTACCGCGTTTGTTGTTACTAGTATCTTTATGTCAGTATATGACACTTCTATCGATACAATCTTTATTTGCTTCTGTGAAGATTGCGAAAAGAATGATGGTTCACCCGCAAGACCCTATTACATGTCTGCCAATTTGAAGGCTATCACAGATGTAAAGAATGTTCCAAACAAGCGCGCAACAAATCGAGTCGAACCCATGCAGGTAAAGTGATATTTTGGCGGACTTAATCATTTGTAGATGAAAGAGGCATTCATCAGCCAAGAAAGTGCGTGAAAGCTTGTAATAGAACCTAGAATTGCCATGCGTAGTTCATTAAACTTCTGTGTCAAGTAAAACTTCATTCATTTTGAAGACAAGCCCTGATCTGATTGGACAGAAATTCAAAAAATCTCCTGTCCGGATGTGTGTTTCAAGAGGTTAATTACGGCCTGTTAAAACTTTTCTATTCTTGGGCAATAATTGGATATGTGATTTGCGGCATTTATCAAACACGTGTGTTGAGGAGCAAACTGAAACTTTAGTCCGTTCAACTTCCAGATGATTAGTTGTAAACTCTTTCTAGATCTACTGCTGATCATATTGCTTCCAACAGTAACCCTGTCACTTGAACATGAGAAGAGTTTTCTTCTTCAGGATGGCGCTTCAACTGTCTTTGCAATTGGACTTTACAAGAACTCGTTGTTAATGTCTACGTCGAACGATGTTGTACAGAGGGATATCCAGACTGGACTCCTCCAGAGAACCTTCAGAGCTCATGATCAACCTGTCTTTTTCTTAGTGGTTACAAATGATTCCAGAATGATCACTTCTGGTTATGATGATATGATCATAATTTGGGATCTTGTAACAGGATCAATTCTCAGAAGGGTCAGGTTAAGATTATCAGATTCAAGAATAGAGAGTTTAGCTATAAAGAATGATATCGTAATTGCTGGTGGCCGTGGTAACAAAGTTGCACAAGTTGATTTGGTCACTGGTAGAATTACCAGAACAATAGGTAATTCTTAGCAGAGTTAACTTTATGGGGGTTTTTAGACGTCGATGGTTATGTTTACAGTATTGCTGTTGGGGATGAACACTTATACATTGCAAAGCAGACTGCACCTTTTGTTTTACGCTTCCTGATCCAAGGAGCTGCTGCAAGCATGAGATTTGATGGCCATTCAGGACCTGCTCGATCTGTATTCCTTTCTGAAAGTATCCTCGTTTCAGGATCTATCGATACAACCGTTATATGTTGGAATGCAGCAAATGGGAATATAATCAGGGTCTTGAGCGGTCATGAAGAAACTGTTACTGCTGTTGGTCTTTTTGACGGATTTCTATATTCTGCGGGAGAAATTGGTGTTGTGTTTAAATGGAATATCGACAATGGCGAGATTATAAGAAAATTTGCTCTGATCCACGATACTTTAGTAACGTCTTTCGAATACAGATCATCAGAACTATTTTCAAGCTCTATTGACTCCACAGTAATTAGATGGGATACAGAATCTGGCGAAGCTTCGTTTAGGTATAGTGGAAAAAACAGGAAATTAAGGGCTGTCGTTGCATGGAAAACGTTCGTTATAAGTGCAGGCGAAAATCTTGAAATCAATATTTGGGAATCATCAATTAATAGTGCCGAACCATTCATGGTTTTAGTTGACCACACAAGACCTATTAATGTACTCGCCGTATTTGATGATTTTATTTATTCCGGCAGCTCAGATAACACGGCCTTGCAATGGAATCTCAAGAACTTTACACTGAACAAGATTTTTGAGGGATATCCTGATACAATCACTTCATTAATAGCTGGGCAATCTTTCCTTTATACATCAGGATTTGCAAGAGATATCTATCAGTGGGACGTTTCTTCAGGTTCTCTTTCCGGCATTTTTGAGGGCCACACCGACGATGTATACACCTTGAAACTGAACAGCATTTTTCTTTTCTCTGGATCAAGAGACAGGACTTTAAGAGTATGGAATGCTCAAATACCAGCAGCCATCAAGGTCTTTTACGGTAAGAGTTTATCAGATTTTAATCTTTGGTAGCCTTTGAATCAATTAACGACATATTGATTGATGAAAATGTTCTCGTGGCAGCCTTACAAAACGGAATTCAATCATTTTCTTTTGCTTCCGAAGAAACTTTAGTTCTTTTACAGGGTAATTTGTTTGTTTTTTGACTATAACTTTGTAGAGTTTACGTTCTGTTCTTATATAATTTCATCGGGAAATCGCCTTTTCACTAGCCATGATGATGGTATAATAAGAGTAAGAGATTTTGACTCTCTTCAAGTGCTTGAAATGTATCAAAGTCACACAGATTTTGTCTCTGCACTTTCTTTTGATTCCTCGTTTAATCTTTACTCTGCAGGATTCGACGGAAGTATTAAAAAGTGGAATATGGCTACAAGGAAGGTTGCATATTCATATGAGAACCGTGGCGGCTCAGTTACTGCATTATCTGCAAGGGCAGACATGTTATTTGTTGGATTACGAGGTGGTAATATCATATCTTACAAACTCAATGATTCTTCTGTTGTGGATAGGATCTCCATCAATACGAAGCCAGTATCATCTTTATTGAGTTTGAACGGATCAGTTTACGGAGCAGGGCTGGATGGGTATCTGGTTAAGTTTCCTGCATTGTCTCAAAGGAATTCATCTATTGTTTACAACTCAGCAACTGAGCCATTAAGAAGTTTAGAGTTTGACGGCCGTAATTTGATCATGTTGTCTGGCGAAAGCAAAGCTATATTTTTCTCAAATGACATTATTGTGAAGACTGCCGAATTACAAACATCCCTGGTTTGCATAGCTGCAACCGAGAAGTCACTTTTGGCAGGAGCTAGATCTGGAGCAGTTTTGTCATGGAATATTGAAACTTNTTTCCTGCATTGTCTCAAAGGAATTCATCTATTGTTTACAACTCAGCAACTGAGCCATTAAGAAGTTTAGAGTTTGACGGCCGTAATTTGATGTTGTTATCAGGTGAAACCACGGTTTTGTTTTTCTCAAATGACATTATTGTGAAGACTGCCGAATTACAAACATCCCTGGTTTGCATAGCTGCAACCGAGAAGTCACTTTTGGCAGGAGCTAGATCTGGAGCAGTTTTGTCATGGAATATTGAAACTTTCGAATTAGAGTTTGAGTTGAAAGATCATTTTGCGCCAGTTAATGATATTCTAGTGGTTGACCAGCGCCTTTTCTCGGCTTCAGACGATAAAACGATCATTGAATGGTCTTTGGATGAAAGAGTTATTGTGAATGTCTATCAACGACTCTCTGCAAACGCTCTTGGGCATCTCGGTCCCGTCAACGCATTAACATACTGTTACGGAACCCTGTTCTCTGCGGGCGCAGACTTGTCGGTTCGTAGATGGAATACTCAAACTGGACGACACGAAGATGTTTACTTTGGATTCTCTAAGGCTGTAAATGCAGTTTTATGCCACAACAGTTCGATTTTTGCAGGAAGCGAGGATTTCGCTGTACTCATGTTTAGGCCATCTTTAAGTGGTTTATCTCAAGCTTCCACTTCTTCCCCCTCGGCCTCAATTTCTTCTAGAGCAAACCGACGAAGAAGAGTTATTCAAAAGTTTCAATTGGTAGGATCCAACAATTCC